>JAEIIU010050482.1:39071-50326 GCA_018874675.1 Drosophila baimaii
ATGATGGAAACTGAAATCCCGGGACCATCACAGCCTAAGCGAAAACGTGACGGGCCGCTTTTGACCCAGGCCCAAGCTGCCGGGCCCCAGCGGAAACCAATGAAAAAGTAGAAGAAAAAGAACAAAAAAAAAACGGAATGTTACTCATACGCCACGTGCAACACAACGGGAACAGTGGCTTAAAGCGCGAAATCAATCTCTTTTTGGGGTGCTCTTTGAGCTTTAGGAGATTTGTAGAACTCAAAGTATTTTTTTGTAAGAGAAAATACAGGGTACAAATTATAAACAGGGATTAAATGTAAAATAAAACAAATAACAACAAAAATACAAGGTTCAGTGCTGAATTGATTCCCAAACTATTTCTCGAAGAAAAAAGGTTGTTTTTAAGGTTTTTATTGATTTTTAATTTAAATTAATATATAATTTAATTTACTAACTACAAAAGTACTAACAATACTTCTAAAATAAGCTTGAACATGTGTGAAAACACCTTCAATCTCTTTGAAACAAAAATCCGTTTTCATAATCATAAATATATTTAAGAATTAATTCCCTTAAAAGTTAATCTTAGGAGGGTTTGTTTTATATCCTAGTGTGTTAATGGGTTAAGTTAAGCATTTCAAGAATATGATAGGATATGATAGCATCTTTTTCCCTTCCAATTTCTTCCCCTTTCCCGCCTTTCCCACTCTCCCCCTCTATTCACCAATAGTTTAATAGATTTTGGAAAAGTTTACTATCGAATCAGAAGCCAGTGTGCGATGTGTGGCGGCTGCGGCAGCTGTGATGGCAACAAAAACTCGCACACACACACACACACTAGACAAAACGGCCAGAAGAAAGAGAGCAGTGGCCAACACACACATCCTCACACGTTTATGGACAACTGTAAAAAATCTCTGGCTGTGGAGAGTTTTTTGTTTGGCCAGCCACACGTCGTGGTTATAAATTATTTTCTTTTTTTTTTCTTTTTCGTCCTCCTCCTCGGAGGCGCCCCTAAGTTCGGTTTTGGCCATCTTCCGTATTTGTTTGGCCGTAATTTGATTTGTGTGGCAGGCGGCGTCGCCAGCGCACTTAGCCATATTGCAGCGTAGTACTCACCGCTTCTTCTGTCGCTCCGCCAGGGCAATGTGTACGGGCACATTCACATATAGGTCCTCCACATCGTCGATGTCCTTCAGCATCTTGCGGTAACGCTGCAGCGACGGACAGCGTTGCTGCTGATGTGGCGGCGGCGGCGGCGGCGGCACAGGCGTCGCCTGCCTGGCCATTGCCACTGTCTGGGCATTGAACGGCGTTTGCTGCTGCTGCTGCTGCAGCAGCTCCGTGGAGTCCAGGATAATCCGGTTGCTGGCCAGCGGTGAGTGCGAAATTTCCGCGAGGAGCGACGGGCTGAGCAGCACCAGCAGCAGGAGCTCCACTCCTGTCGGCATGGCTTTCGGGTAGATCCTTCTCTGACTTGGTTTATTTTTTTGTGTTTTTGTTTTTAGATTTTTGAACAGCTCAGGCTGAGGGCTTTTTTGGGATTTGTGTGCGAGTTTTGAGTTATTTTTTGAGTGTTTTTTAATTGGTCTAAAGTAGGGGCTAAATTATCATTAATATTAAGATGGTTTCAGAGAGATTTTTATACAAAATCTCTTAGAACTTAATGGGTAATATTAACTGAAAAGGTCATAGAGATGTCCTTATCAAAAGCTCCCCTTTAACTATATTTTTCAAACTGCTTTTTGTAATATTTTAAGAATTAAGTAACATTTTAAGCTTCCTATTTCTTTCCCTATAAAACCCTTATTTCTGTTGATAAAATCCTAATAAACTAACTAATAAAAATGGCAATTAATTTCCCTGATTGTGCCCAGCAAAAAGTGCGTCTCGACTTTAAGCCGAAAATCCAGAAATCCGAATTCCCCCTAAACTCCTTCTCCTCCTCGACGGCTGCCAGGCAACAGTGTTTCCAAGCCAAGCCGCGTGTCTGCCCTCCGGCCAAGTCCCCGGGAGTAGTCACTCACTCCGTCCTGCTGCTGCTCCTGCTCCTGCTTTTGCTCCTCTGTCCTCTGCACAATTAAGGCCTGTCAAACCTTTGACACACGTCGCCTGCTCTGCTCAAAGCTCCTATTCCACCCCACGTCGACTTCTTTGATGGTTCCTCCCGCCCAAAAAAAACGCAAGAAAAATAAAAAGAAAAACTAAAATACATTTTTTTCCCTGCTGTAGGGGGAGTAACGCTGTGCGTCGTGGACTCCTCTCTCTGCTGAGTGAGTTTTTCGGGCCTCTTTTTTCGGGGGGGAGGGCGAGAAATTGGAGCAAGCAATTAATTGGGGGGCTGCTGCAGTGAATCGATTCTCGGAACTGTTAGATTTTGCTAATTGCGACTGCCCGCCCGCTGACCTTTCACCCTCCACAAAAACCGTTTAATTAAGGTTCTGCGAATTTGCGTGTTGCGGCAACAATTGGTCAGGAAGGGGATGGTGATTCTTTTGGGGGGGTAAAGGTTTTTAGGGGCCTGTGCCATCCACCACCACCACCTGTGGCTGAGCCACACACACGACAGCAATTAGCCGAGGGCACACACACGCACACGACGAGGCACACACACACACACTCACACACTCTAACGCCTCGAATTCGGTTACGTTTTTATTTCACAAATTTGTACGCGTATTTTGATTTGCAACAACTGCGGCACGCATAGTTGGGGACCGGACTCTTTTAGCGGGCTTTTTGCCGGGTAGCTCTCCCGCTCGCTCGCTCTCTCTCGCTCTGGTCTTGCCACACACACGCGGCACACCACGTTTCCCGGGTTCCGTGCGGCGCAAATACGGAACGTACGGCACTTTACGGAAGTCTGGCTGCTGCTGTTTCCGTCGTATCTCGTATCTCGTCCGCCTGCCTTGACGTGCGGACGCAAAATGCCGAGAGTCGTGCGCAAAGAAAGCCAAAAAGCCCGAGCGTTGGGAGCAAGAAGCGACTGCGACGCCAGCGCTGACTGAGGCAGCGACGGCAGCTGAGGCAGAGCGGCAGAGGCAGGAACGAAGAAGGCCCCGCTAAAAGCCGAAGACGACACGAAGTCTCCCCCACGCACACACACATAAGCACACACACACACACACACACACTCTCAAGCAAGCGTAAGACAAAAAGTCCTAAAAGAATATTACAAAAGAATGCTTTCTATAGGGTATAGGCTGGAAAATACCCTGCAGGCGGTGTCCTTCTTAAGGGATTATAAATCTTTTAACTGATTACTAATTTTATAATAATATATAATAATAATAATAATATTAATTAATTCATTAATTATATTAATAATTCGTATGTCAAGCCACTTATTATTTATAGATCTCACCTCTCCGCCTTATCACTGAATACGTTGTATATACTACGATCTCTGTATTAATAAGCTAAGCGCACCTTTGCTGCCTAATATTAATAAATAAAATACATAAGTACAATATAATTTGAACCCGGGTCTAACAAGCCGATAATTATAAAATAAAGTACTCAAAATATATGTATAAATACTAATTCTTAATTATCGGGACAAAGTTCAGAGAATACTTTATTTATTAGGTTGAGCTTATGAATAACTTTTCTAGTTATTTCTTCTTTAGATTTCTGTAATCCTTCAATCTTAAGAATAAATAACTACAAAAGTTCTTCATTAACTAAATTTAAAATAAAGTTGCCTTCAACTTTGCCTACAATCCTATAATAATAATCTAAGCAATAAAAAAATAAAAGATTAAATGAAGATTGTTAAATAGATCCAGTAACTATTGTTGCAGTTGTCTTTGTTAACTCAAGGAGGGGTCCTTAAATATAAATAATAAAATTAATAAACTAAATTTAAAAGTGAAAACTTATGGTATTTTTTTAGTTTAGAAAATCGATACAAACCTAAATGTTTATATTTGATATCATAAAATGTATAAAATAATACTTATTTGGTATCACAAAATAGATACGTATCAGTGCACTTACCGTGTCCTTAAAATTCCCAAAGGAGTATAGCTGAGAACTTCTAAAAGCTTAAAGCGGACAACTTACTGATGAGGAATAGCTAGCTTACTTCTAAAAGAGCTGTGTATATTGTATATTTTTGTATATTTATGTTAAATTTTATTTAAAAAATAATTACATTGACAATTAATTAATTTTCTACTCCCAGAAGCTCCTTATACCCTCCTGAAATACAATAAAAAAGGGTATTAAGCTCACACAAACAATACACACCCGATACATTTTCTTTTTTGTTTTGCCTTAATTAATGTTTTTTGCTTTGGGCCTGCCCCATTGATGGCTTGCTTTGGGTTTTCTCCTTTTTTTTTTTTTTTTTTTTGTCGCGCCAACATTTTTGATTTTTGAATTTCGTTTTCAATGAAAACCAGAACACAGCCAGAGAAGAAGAAGCGGAATCCGAATCCGAATCCGAATCAGAACCAGAATCAGTCGAATATCATGATGTGCGTTGGTTTTTTATGTGCGGCACGTGACTTTCAGTGCAAACATTGAGCGCCCCTCGGCCGCATCTTGGTTACATCCCCCCCCCCCCCGGAGAACCGCCGCATGCAAAGTGGGCCCCCACATGAAATCGGAGCTGACCGAAACACGGAAGATAAACATTAGATCCAAGTGCCGGCAAAGGAGGATGGAGGAGAAGGAGGAGTGACTGCAGCATGCGATGAGGCGATGCTCTGGCCACGCTTTGACAGGCGATTCGAGTGCATGTCCAGCTGGGAGTGGGGGATTGGGGATTGGCGTATTAAGTCCCCAAGTAGTGCCTGGAGTACTTAAAGATATTTAAAGTAGTTAAGGGAATAAACTTAGAACGTTACATAGAAAGATTTCGTATATATTTTAAATGTATTTTAATATAAGAAGAGAATTAGGCTATGAAAATCTAGAAACTTTACAAAGAACTTAATTTAATAATCACTAAGGCAAGTATTTGTAATATTCCAGCTTCCTGTTTACAAAGACCCACCATATATCCGCTTTAGATACACCTTATTCATCAAACTTTGCTTGGTTTTAAATCCTACTGAACGCCAAAAAACCTCATAAGCCTCAGACGAAATTGTTATGAAATTTACACCAGCAATGTTTTTGCATTTTTGCTGATTTATATAAATTAGTTTGTTGCGGTTCTTTTTCCATTTTCCCCTGTTGACTTTCCTGGCATCACCTGACTCTCTCTGTGTGTGTGTGTGTGGTTGACGCGGGGTTTTCCCGGAATTCTCTGACAGCATAAAGCCAGTGGAAAAAAAAGCACAGCAAAAGCTGAAACAACATTTTTGCCCTGTGACAGGAAGGAAATGAGTTGCGTCTGGGCCGCGTAGCGTAGCAACAAATTAACAGCAAATTAGTTAGAAAAGCAGGCAGCCAGCGATTTTAGTGACTTAATCAGAGGCAGCAGCAGCAGGAGGCAAACAGGACAGGAGGCAACTGCAACTGGCGGCAGTGGCAGCATCTCGGGTTGACAAAGGCCAACCTTGAAGGCGCCCCTGCCGCGCATTCCTCAAGGGTCTCAGATCCCTGGTCCCCTCTCCCATACTCCAATCCCTGGCTCCAATCTCATGCATAATGCAGAGGATGCTGCCCGCCTGTCAGTGGGCCTCTGTCCCAAGTCCATTCCCTCGCTCCGACGCTGATGGTGGCCCCGAGTCGGCGTTGCATTTTCAACAAATTAATTATTGGCGAAGAGGTGGAACAAGTCACTTAGCTGCCAAGCAGAATATATACCTCCATAGCTACCTACCCTTGTTTCCCGAAAAATCGGACTATAAGGCAAGGCGAAGCCAAGGATTGAGCGCTTAATTAATCAGAAGTCTTGAAACTGATTTACTTTTAAATGAAGTTATTAAGTCCGAAGGTAGAGGAATGTGTATTTTATTTTGTAAAATATTAAATACACTTTGATAAGGATTTATATAAACAGTATTTTAAATATTTCCACATATTTTATATGGCTTTAGTTAAATTCCTTTTCGTCCTTGCCGTAAATACCGCGTGAATCAAATTGAGTGCATTTCTCGCTGTTGACACAATACTTCAGTTCGCTCCATTTGTGTAACGATAGAGTCAACACTCGGCTCCCGACAATCGATCAGCGATTTGTGACTGCCAAACCGGGGGGAATTGAGCAACTGAGCAACTGAACAACGGAGCAACTGACGCACTGCCACAGTGCCAAAGTGCCAAACTGCCGAGCATCCTGGCATCCGCCCCAGCACCATTCGAGGGAACTTATTGGTACAACATTTTTGCCTCACACTCACACTTCATCAACGCAACATGATTGGCATGCCAACGTCAGCCGACACAGGCAGAAGCTATATGGCTATATAGTCGTCGACGAGATGAGGAGGAGCTGAGAGAGAGATGAGGAGTCGAGGAGCCACTGCAGCGGCAGCAACAATAAATGCGGCAACGTTGGCGGCGAAAGCCTCCGACATGTGTAAAGGAATCGTTTAAAATAAATGACAGGCGGGCCCCCGACGACTCCTACTCCTCATCCTCATCCTCGTCCTGGTCCATACCCTACTCCCGCAAAGAGTCTCCCCCGTTCCCGTTCCCGTTCCCGTTCCCCTACCCCATACCCCATACCCATCACCATTCCCCCGGCTGCATAATTACCCCCAGAGCAGAGCACACGGCAGATCACAATAATCAATACGGCCAGGCGAGGCAGGAGCAGGAGCAGCAGCAGCAGCTGGGGAGCGGAGGGGCTTGGAGCATGGCATGGCCGAGTTTTTGTTTTCTCTTCCCGCTCCTGGACCCGTGCGTGTGTGGTCCGGCTTTTCGCTTTTTACATGTTTTCGGTGGCTTTGGCTTCGTTTGAACTTGGGCGGTGCTTGCTGCTCGCTCGCCAGCTAGATTATTTGTTTACACGCATCGGCAAATCGCAGGACTAGGGATGGGAAAGCATCCGAGGGGCCTAGGAAATTATTTGGAATTTTCATTGGAAGGCGGAAATATGTTTAATACATACTACATTACCTGCGAGGTTTTTTAGGGCATGATTTGTCACAAAATATCAATGCCAAACGATTGGATCTTTAACCTTTAATTATTGTTATAATAATAAAAGTTATTAGGAAGCTAAGATATATTGGAATATAGATTTATTAATAAGGATTGGATTTTAAATGAGATTTTGAGGAGTTGCTTCTTTAATATTGGTGTCAATACGTTCTGCTTTAAAGCCAACCAGTTCTTATGTGGTTATGACACTACTTTGTTGCTATCATTAATTTATTGCTTCGCTCTGTCATTTACTTTATAAATTGAAATGTAAACAAATTAGTAAGTAAATAAAAAATATATCAAACTTTATCAAATTTGTAGACTATATTCTTTTAAAATACTAAAAATTTAAAAAGTATCTTTAGTAAAGAGTTATTATCGAGGAAATGTGAAGCAAACAGATTATACATATATTTTTCTCTTTCTGCGCTTCACTGAAACCTTTAATAAATAAAAGAAAAATTGTAGTGTCATAATACCATAACTACCATTTCTAACTTCAAATTCAATAAACTAGGTTTCAGTAATATTTTTGTATTCTTTTTTTCAAAAAACTCCCTTGTTTCTGATTTGTAAAAACCACACTTACCATAAAAGATAAACCAAGTCTTACCTTAAGTACGTAATGAAATACCAAATAAGTAAGTTAAGTATGACCCCCATAAGCCCCCCATTAAATACCAAATGAGAGGTTCAAATTCAACTGAAAATCAACATTATAATGCAGCCCTCGCTCAGTGAATTACCCTGGCAAGCTGATGGCAGCAGGAAGGAAAAAGAGGAGCCCCTCAAGTTTTAGCACCTTACAACACCTTGTGGATGGGAAAACTTTGCCGCGGGCCAAGGCAGGCACAACACCTGGATCTTCCAGGCCTGGACAAATTGTAGCCACGCCCTCTGCCGCCCCCCCGCAGCACAGTTGATTGACAGCAAACTGAGGGCCGGGCGTGGCTTTGGGCGAAATCAAAAACTTGAAAAACTTTCGGCTTATCCCTTATGCCCCCAGTGACAGCTCAGCAGTGGAAATTGTCAACTTGGCACGCATTTTATTAAATGAAAGAATTTCCCTTACCCGAAGGAGGTGGCTGGCTGCCGCTCCTGCTGCCGCTGATGCTGCCTGCCTTCGCTGTCAAACTTACGCAAAACAAATCGGGAAAAGGCCAACTCACAGAGGGAAGAAGAAACAGAAACAGAAGAAAAAAATGAAGCATTTTCCTTGTCCCGCCAGCGACAAAGTGAAAATTTTTTAATTGCATTTTTGCCAACTGTCGCAGCGGATTATTGGCAAGCAATTCATTCCAGTGGAAATTGCAGCGTGAAATCCTTTCGCATCGCCAACACAAAAATTGCATTAGGCTGCCTCTCGTTCCCTTTTTTCGCTCTCTGGGAAAAATGGAGGAAAATTTAACGTGATATTGTGCTTTGGCCTTAAGCAAACTATTGTTCCTTTTCCAACATTGCTTCCTTCGTTTTGTTTTCTGTGAGTACTAAAGGATATTGCTACTTATGCTAATGATGATTCTGAAGGAAGGTGGGAGTAAAGTAATGCCTTCTCAGTAACCTGCTTTTGAAATAACTACTCAGGAAATCAAGAATGACTCTGAAATCCAATTAGGTGCAAAGGGCTATATCCGCTTGGCCAAGTCCTAGACTTTCTCTGGGAAGTCAAAGGAAAAGCTATTCTAAGTTAGCCAGGTTGCCTCTGGAATTAAAACTCTGATTTTAAAATATTTTAAAAGGTATTAAGTTAAAGTCTTAAATCTATACTTAACTCTAGTAGACACCAGTCAAATTTCTTGAGTTTTTAATTAATTACAAATATACCTTTCATACATTCTCTTTTTGTTAAGATAGAATAAATCACAAGAACTATCTTTAAAAAACATTTACTCTCTGTGAAAAGCATTTTCCTAATCTACAATCCCATCTGTTGTCCCTGGGCCATCTCGCAGATATTTATGCGCAACTTTACTCCACTCAAATCTGCAGTTGAAATTGTATCTTGCATCAAAGAAACTTTTGCTTTCATTTCAAGATTACTTTTTTTACAAGTTTCGTGCCAAATTAAAACCAAAACACTTGCCAACACACAAAAACTCTTGCCAACGAGACCGAAATAAATAAATAAAAAACAACAACAAAGGGGGAAAAAAAAGTGGAAAACTTTTCTTATCTCTTTTTTTTATTTTTGCTGCTGTCATGCTGACAATGTAAACAATGTAATTCGCTTGTCGTTAATGATATTTCCTGATTGTGGTGGCCATTGCCATTGTTTATGTTGTGTGTGGCATACATATTTTAATTTTAACATATATACCTGAGTACCTGTACCTGTATCAATACCAAAACCAATTTTTGCCCGCTTTTTGTATATTTTTTTTTTCAACTTGTTTACCGCCTTTTTTGTTGTTGTTGTTGTTGTTGTTTTGTTTTTGCTTCTTGTCTTAAACGTTTCGGCCGCCTGTCATGCGATGAAAGAGCTTTCTGCCATGTTATGGCTCGCCACCCAGAAGCTCAAGTTTATAAGAGCCAACATATTCCATCATCATCATCATTATCGATGCGGCAGCAGCGTGATCATCGTTGGCCGGGCTACCGAGCTGCCTGCCAGCCACGCAAGGGACAATACATATCCCCATAACGATGATCTCGTTCCGCATCCGCATCCTCATCAGCATCTTCATCATCATCATCATCGGAGAGCGGAGAGCAAAGCGATCATGATCGATGCGAATGCGAATGCCGGCAATAGGAACTCATGCCGCTCTGGCCCAAAGGCAAAACGGCGTCTGCGTTTGATTTGTTAGCTGATTCGCCTGCCACTGGCCATTAAAAGTACAATGACCAGAGAAAAATAACGTTATTAAGCATTCCGGCATCCAGGCACAAACATCAGAGTAAAAGGAAAAACCAAACCTAAAACAAAAATCCCCCGGAATCGGGATCAAAACAAAGTGACCGAGAGAATTGGCCCAAAACACACACACGCAATCCCAGGGACTTGATGTAGGAATATATCCAGCATTAATATATCTCACATTAGGCGTATTTATTTGTGGGTTTCTGGTTAATTATATGATGAAATTGATAGCTATTTTTCTTTGCCTTGTCTGGTATTTGCTAATTTTATTCAGACCTTAAAGACTTTATATGATTAAAGGATTTATATTGAATATTCTTATTTTTCAATTTATCTAGAAAGAATATAATTTATGTCTTACCATTTATATTTTTTAAGACGTTTTAACATATTATATATAAGTATTTTAGAAGAACTCTAGGCGAAATATAATTTATTTCATATATAGATTAAAACATAAAAAATATATGTATATATCTTAAAGGAAATCTAGGTAGAATATAATTTATTTCTTACCTTTTACTTAGTTTATTTTTAACATTAATATTTTACAATATATCTGCGTAGAACATAATTGATTTCATACATACATTATAATAAATTTAATAGGCCTAAACATAAGCAATATTAATATTTTAGAATGTATCTAGGCAAAATATAATTTTGTTCATACCATTTAATTATTTTAAGAAGTTCAAATATATTGAATATTAATATTCTAACATAAAACTAAGTCAAAAATAATTTATTTCACAACTTATAATACATTAAAGAGGTTAAAGCATATTAAATATTAGTATTAGAAACAAAATGTAAACAAAATATACTTTTCAATGATTTCTTTTATTTTTCAGAACATAAAACAATTTCATTGTTTGGAAAATGAAAATATTTCCTGAAGAATGGTTAGTTTTTATACGCAATATATAAATAATAATTATTTAAATATAGATGATTTAGCAAGGAAATAATCTTAGTTAATATAATTTCTATTTCTGAAAGGGTAGGAAAAATTCGATTCCCTTTATTAGAACTTGGTTATAGTTTCTAAATTTTTTTATATATATATTTTTTTTTGTTCCCATTCGGTCACGATCGAAAGCGAAAACGTTGGAGGTCCCGGGGCTTGCGTAAACAAAACGCAGCCCAGAACAAAGCCTCTGAATTCGTATACGAGTTTCCGAACCAATCTCGTTTGGATTTTGGTTTTATTTTAATTTTTTTTTTTGCCTGGCCTAACTGTTTATCGCAAGAAAGGTCCGGCTAATTGGCTTTTGGGTCTGTTCCGTTTTGAGTTGGGTATATATTTATACCCTTGCAGGGTATTATAATTTTAGTCAGAAGTTTGCAACGCAGTGAAGGAGTCATT
>JAEIIU010050496.1:0-18891 GCA_018874675.1 Drosophila baimaii
GCAAGTCGTTATTCCGAGTGCCCGTTGTATAAATAGGCGCTAAAGTGCGGAGTTAGGTCAGTAAGCAAAATAAACTCTATTTATTTTTCCTAACTCTTTAAAAATACATTTATACCATTTACAGTGCCATTTGTGTGCTCCAAACCCACAGATAACCATTAGTAAATATAGACAGATATACTGGCAAAGATTTAAATTTATTATTTGTTTTTAATACACCCCGTGCTTGTGCACTCTTTTATGTTATTTAACAAATTAAATGCAGAGTTTCAGGCTTGGTTTAATTGCTAGCACCTCGTGCACACCAAATCCTATATATATCCCGGCTCACATATGTAAGGCAAATATGCAAATCAAATGCTAATCAGCGACTTGCAAACGAAATTCAATTTTGATATACGCTATCTATTACAAATGACTCCCGCAGCCAGCGAAAGGAGGATATGGACCAATTTGTTTGTTTGCCGGCTTTGTTTGTGTGACCCAAATAGGAGTTTGGCCAAAACGCAGCGCTCAATTTCCGCAAACAAGCAGTTCGAACAAAAGCCAACACCAACATTGAACATTGAGAGTCCCGAAAATTTTGTGCATTTCGCTTTAGCCGGAGTCCTGACCCGGTGGCCCCCGGGCCAAGATAATTAAAATTACTAATTGAAAAGGTCCGACAGATACACCGGCAACTAAGGGATAAATTTACCGCCCCCGGGCCATCCATCAGGCGGCTGCCTGGGAAATTCAATTTTCCAGAGCATAAAGTTTGAGCGAGCTAATATTTAGCGAGCTCGCCTCGAACGATGCGTTTTATGGATTACTCCGGCAACTCGACAGCTGAAGCCTTAAACAGGAATTGATTGCGGACACGAGGTGATGATGATGATGGCGATGAGCAAGGACTTGCCGGGACTTAAATTTCAATTCAATATTTTTGTCATTCTATGCAGATTTTTCCATCCGCACTTCTGGCTGCCAACAAAGGCAGCAAGCAGTCCCTGGGAAAATTCAGCATCCAATGGGCGAGCCAAAAACTGTGCGGGTATTTGGGTCAGAAATGCATTAGAAAGTGCTAACTAGCTGAAATGCTATCCGATGCGATGGAGCACATAAATACTGCAGCTAACTTGGTCCCCGAGGCAGCGGTAAACAAACTTTTGTGGTCAACGGGTCGGCTAATCGATATTCCCCCCGCGAGCACCCCAGAGGGATGACACACATCGGAAGGCAGGCGAAGGAGAAACCCCAAGTCCAAGCGTATCAAATATTTTGCTCAGTGCCAGAGATTTTTGGTATTAATTGAATTTTGGTTCCTGGCAACTCCAGCGCTTTCCTCTGTGGAAATTTAGCACTTGCGGTGACTGTGGTGACCAAAGGAAGGCAAACAACGCGGCCAAAAAATTTGAAAATAAAAAAAATATTACATTTCTGAAGCGCTGCCAAGGACTGAAGTGATTTAGTCACTGCAAATAGTTGGCATGCAAGCAATTAAAAAATTAAAATTTAATTTATTTGGCTACATATTTCTATATGAGAAAACGGTTTTAAATATCCTAACCTTCCCCCCATAATTTATATTTTAATCTATAATTTTCCCTACTTTAATCCCTTTCCCTAATCTGCATCACCTTTGGTAGGCTGCAGTCACATTTTCGTGGTCGGAAATGCTCCTGTTTTTGGGCCCTGCTCTCGAGCACTTTGTCGTCCGCCACATAAATCTTGAGTGAAAATTTTCGTTTGGCCCATAAAAAATTAACAATGCGTAAAGGGGCTGGCTGGCTGGCTGGCAGAAGTTACGGGCCAGACTGTGCTGTGCGAAGTCCTGCCGTAAGCCAGGATTTCTGAGAGGGCTTGCCAAGTATGTCCCTGCTGCACTTGAGACCCACAAACACACTCAGGCTTGGGCACTGCAGCCGCACACTTCGGTATGCCCCTGTGTGTGTGTGTGTGGGTGGCCATAAAGGTTTTGTGGTCCAGTTGCCCAGACTCGCTGGATGCCCTCCTGCACGCCTCATCGCTTTGGAGAGTTCACAGAGAAAAATATATACAAGATAATCAAGGATCTTATAAGAAAATAAATCCAATTAATAGATTTTCGTCTCCAAAGATTTTTACATAAAAATCTTAACTTTCCTCATTGGTATAAATTTAAATAAATATTATTTTGACTTGCATATATATCAGGAATCATTTAAATGATATAAGCTTATACATTTTTATTAAGAAGGAACTTTGGTTGGTAAAAATATATATTTGAGGTAAATAAATCTTAAAGATTTCAATGTTTTAGGGAATAAACATTGATGTATCTCCTCATCTAGTATGGATAATCCCGCTGACTTATTTTTCCAGTGCTGGATTTGGATTCAGTCCGATGTTTGCGGTCAGTTGGTTCGACTCTGCATTAAGCAAAGGCGGAACAGGCGTTTTCTGCCTCAATTCTACACGGTACTGCTGCCGCTGCCTTGGAGTGTCCTGGGCTTCTACATATCTGGCTGTCAGTGTGTCTGTTGGCCGTAAGTGCATTGGGGACTATCGCTTGCGTACTCCGCGTGAGATGCCCTTAATTGTGAATATGTGTTAATGGTATTCCCTTTTGCACGTTAACATTTTATTCTGCCATTTAAAATGCTCCCAATCTGGCTTTAAGCCCCGGCCAGGACTCCGAAGGAGTGGGTGGAGCCAGGGAGTCCTGTCCAACGTGACACTGAACACGTTTTAACGACGAGAAGCTTCTGGCCCCAGCCTTCATAACTTATGCACATAGATAAGCGACGGCAGGCAGGGTCTCGTCCCTGGTACTTCGTCGTCCTTGGGTCCCAAAATTTCATCCTTGCGGTGGCTGCTCCGATTTTTTTTTCTCCTCGGCGGTTCATGGAAGGAATTCGCAGGGGTGGAGAGTGGGAGGAAGCCGCCTCCTCTTAAAATGCTGCTGGCCATTTAAGCAAATTATGAAATTTTCATAATTCTGTATTGTAATTGCTTAAAGCCTCGCTGGAAATTAAAAGCCGAAGGTTCTTGGAAGCAAAGGCATTTGAATAATTCATCTAAAGACTTGCATTTAAATTAATATTTTTTCATAATAAATATAGGAGGAGATTAGGTATTTAAATCCATTTTAATAGCCATTTTATTTAAATCTCTTTGCATATTAGATACATCTTTTTTATGCAAATAATTTAAGGCAATTGCCCCCACTCAATCTGGGCCTAATCTTTGTGGGTAACCGCAGCAAAGAAATTCCTCATTGGTGGCCAGAAAGCCTGTTGTTCGATTAACCACAGCCTAGTCCACATATATATATATTATATATCCCAGGCAAGCCATTATTTATATTTAATTGTGCTGACCACAATGTTGGCACGTTACACCTCAAATTGTAATTATTTCCTTGATGGACTCGGGCACACTCGGTGCACGTGCCATTAATTATGAAAATATTGCCCAAAACACTTGTACGTACGGCAAAAAGATGCCACATTTCTCTCGCTCTCTCTCTCTCTTTCTCTTTCTCTTTATTTTCCCTCTCTATCGCTCTGGCTTCTCCCCTCTCTTTCTCTGAACAGAACTCTGGTTGGTACTTACATTAAATTTAAAGTATTTACCACAATATTTTCGCTACACTTGCCGCAAATTGTATTTTCAGCTCACCATTTGCCACACACATCAAGTATTTTTATACGGGTGTGTGTTGGGTGTGTGTGTATTTTATAAAATGTATTGTGTTTTTTGAGTTTTCGTCTGGAATGGAAAACTCAGCTTGCCGTTTTTGTTTGCGGCTGCTGCTTTTCGTCCTTTGTGGCCTTCTCCACGTCCTGCCAACCATGTTTTTTTGGAGTACGTGTTTGTGGGATTTCACGGTGGCCCAAGTGCGATTTTGACCGGAATCCATAGGAAAACGAGGGTATATTACTTGGAGATTTGTTATAATGTTAAGTGGGTATTTTAAATTACTCTACTTAATCCTTAAATATCTTTAACAAATAAGTTTTTACTTGAAAAGAGAATTCCCAGACTGACTGGACATCAAATATTTACTGGGTTGTCTGTAAACTTTCCACTTTCAACCTAATTATTTTCCAGGGCAACCAGGATTCGTGCTCCTAATTTAATTTCACCTTCCTTGCCTTTTCCAGTCAAGTACATACAATATTTACTGAACCAAATTAAGGACATGAAAAATCTTTGCTGCCAAATTTAAACAAGTTGGAGGCGAGACCGAGAAGCTGAAATTGAATAAGTTGGCAGCCGGGATGGTTAGTGAGTGAAAAATGTCTTAATGAAAATTAGGCAGCCAGACGGGCATTGTTCGTGGGAAACTGATTCGGGCCTGGCCTGGGCCATCTTAAGAAGCCAGGACACGTAGGCAGCCGCAGCACAGCCGGAGGACATTTATTCCGGTTACATTTTGTTGGCCCACAAAATAGGCGCAAAATTCCAGAGGCCCTGCAAAACGTGCAATTATTCAAAGTGCAGAGAAGGAGTTTTCGCATTAAACGTGTAACTTTTTGCACAAGGAAATTGTTCATAAGCTGCGAGACAACTTTCGGTTAACTTTTTGCGGCTAAAAATGAGCCCCCGAAAAGGAAACATTTTCATTTCCATTCCAGTCAGCGTCTAATTTATCGCCGCAATTTGCTAGCTGCTGTTGTTGCCGCATATTAATTTAACATAAACGGCTCACAACCGTCACCAAATTGCCCCCTCGAAATGATTACACGACTCGCCACGGCCGCCGCCTCCTTGCTGGCCTCCTTCCTCGCCGGCAAGGACATGGTCGGATTGCCGGCTTCTTCTTGCGGATTTCGGCAACGCGCCTCTGAAGATCAGCATCAAATTACCCTAATCAAATTGTCATTACGCATATTTTAAGTAAATGAGTGCGTGAATTTAGATCAAATTAGCAGGCGGCAGCAACTGCCAACGGGCTGACATTCAATTTACATGTGATTTTCAAAGGCTACATTTTTTACGACCCCACTCACCCCACTCACATAAAAAAAAGCAGAAGTTAATGTGCGAGGAGAAAGACTGGGAAGGATGCGTATGTTTCTTAAATTCCTAACAGACTTGACTTTGTAGGCAGGAAAAATATTGCTGTATTAAATACATATTTTATATGTGTTGCTTGGTAGTAAAGGGAATTTTTCAAAGCTTAAGAGCTGGCTATAAACTTTTTAATGCGACTTTTTACTTAATATTTATTTTAGAGGTAGTACTTCAAGTAGCTCATAAAAGTGCCTATTAGTATGTTAAGCTTAGGAAATAATTAAAAACATAATTAGTCATAGGTGGCAGTTATGAAAAGTAACATTAAATAAAGCGTTCATTAGTTGGCATTAATAATAATTAAATTAAATAAAATTTAAAGACCGCTATTAATACTTCTAAGTAATGTTTGCTAGCTTTTCTTTATGCTTTACTTCTGCCAAGTTGAATAAATTTATTTATGAAGCCCCAGACTTACATTATTATTAACTGAACAGCTAAATATAGCTTTTAAAATCCATTATTAGTATATATTAACCAAGTTAAGTCAAGTAATCACTGGCTTAAAAATAGAGTTCCCACAAACCCCAGCTCTAGGTAAAATATATACTATTTTTACCGCCCAACACAGCACGTGCTGCCAAAGTATCCTACGCCACCCATGGCAAACTTGTGGCACAAACAAAGCCTGGTTTTTGTTGAGTAGTGCAAATTAATCAGGAACGGGTTAACCGCCGCCTGTTGGCTGTTTGGAGCGCTCAAAGGCTTCCCCAACTGAGACGCTCGCCAAACAGAATAAAGCTTAGTTAGCAAGCAGTTTAGAAAAGTTGCAGGGGAAAAAATAAGTAAATATAGAGAGCGGAGCATATAAAACTCTTAACAAGACATAAATGGACGAAGAATAAGCAAGGATAACTGAAAACTTTGGCCAGCACACACAGCCAGGACATGCGGAGAAGAAAGTTCGGGGGAAAAACACCTCCAGGATCGCGGGGTTGAGTTGAACTTTCCACCGAACTGGAGCTGAACTTTTATTTGTTTGACTCGTGAGCAACAAACTTTGCTTCCATGTTCCTTCAGCACCAGTCTGTTGCCTGCCAGCTGTCCTCCCTTGATTCTGATTCTATTTTTGCAGAAAGTCGCCGTCAGTGCTGGTAAATATAGACTTTGTAAACAAAATAGAACTATAAAATAGCCATGTTTAATGTTGTAAGCAAAAAACGGCGTAGAAGTTGGCTATTTAAAGTATGCATTAAAGTTCTAAAGGCTTCTTAAATACATAATTAAGTAGGTAAAATTTATTTTATATTAAACTATGCCTTTAATTCTTTATAGGTAATTGAATTTGACTTCTTTGGACTAATAATTCCCTAAACATTACCCACAAATTGTCTCAATTATAGGTTTTAAGACAGCAAATAAATTTTAATTTTAGATTTACAATATCTAGGCTTAAGTGCATTTGAAAACCTATATTTATTTAAAGAAGGACACTCTAAATTGCCTTTTAAAATAGCTAAAAATAAAGCTGTCTGAGTTGGCAATACGCCCCAGCACAGTGCAGACCCCAAAGTGGAACCCAAACGAGCAGAAGAACCGCTCGCCAAGTGCACTCCAAATTACTCGAATGATACTTGATGGTTGCAATCAGCACAGCAGACCCCCAACCGAAAGGCAGACTTCATTATTTTGATGGCAATTAGCAAATTGAGTTCTATAATATTCTTGTTGTCCGCTTTGCAGCTCTCCGTTCGAGTTCTTTTAATTTTATTGTGTGTCTCGTGGGTGTGTGTGTCTGTCTGTGTGTGTGTGGCGGAATGTTGTCAAGCAATTAGTGCAGCACGACTGGCTCTTTGCCTTGCTTGCAGCGGGCACACTCTGCGTATGCTTGATGCGCCCAAGCAGGGCGCTCTTTGGCTGGATTTCGCTTTATGTGCAAGAACACTTGGCATTGTAATTAACTTGGCGCACCCCCAAAAATAAAAAAAAATAAACTATATATATATAAAGCTGACCCTCAGCTGAAAATTGCGCAAAAGAGATTCTTGTTTTCGGTTTGAAATCTGGTCGCGGAGGCAGCTGATAAAACACGGATTCGCTGACAATGCAAACAGTTTGTGGGAGTGACAATCATTTAAAGCGAATCCCCGCTCACAGTGGCTACAGGGTGAGAAAAAATGGATTAAAAATCCAGATTTAAACTACTTTTTATTGGTATTTTATGCCTTCAATATTTATTAATAGCTGAATAAGAAAAACTTATCTGAAATGTTTCTTTATAAGTTAATCATTTTCTAATAATTATTTTATGGTTTTCCACTATTTTCCTGAGTGTGCCTGCATATGGTAAACTTTAAAGCCCGCTTAGCTTAACCTTCTTCCCTCCACACCCATCAACACCCACTTTAATGGCTCAATCATCTTTGCAATTGTTATGTTCCTGAACCATTTAACCTCATTGCCTGCCAACGAGGGTCCCCAGCAGCAAAAAACACCAAAAGCAAATGAACTGGAAACACAATTTCTCAGCGCCTGATTTGTCGCCTTGTTGTTTCCCACACACGATAATAATAATAATGCCCGTAATATTATGAATATAAAGGGGGGATGGAGAAATATGATACGATACTTTAAGCTGCAAAACATTGTCTTTTATGCTCAATATGGGGAACTGGCAAACGGTTACATAACCCTGTCTGTCGGTGGCCCGATGACAAAGCCAGTTGAAAGTTGGCATCGGCATTGATCCATGTTGACAATTTTTGGCGGGTCGCGAAAAATAAATAAATATGCCAAGTTATTCGCATACTTTTACACTCGACTGCTCATCGCGCATCGTGTGTGGCCCGGTCCCCCCAGTCCCAGGGATCAGGGCGGCAGGGGGGGCGCTGTAAAAAGATTGTGTTTTGGCTTCGACCGATTTCGTGGCTGAAACAGTTTATTTTTATTGCCCGGCGACGCGACTCCCCATATCGATGCCATCTGACAAAGGCACATGCTCCCATTTGTCATTGGGACAACGAGCTGACAACAGTTCAGTGCCACTTGTCACATCTGCAAAGAGGAGCCAGAGCAGCAGAAATCCCAGTTGCAGGCACTTCAAAATATTTACTTTTGGGTTAGATTATGGGAATAAATAAATAAACAAAGGGACATTATTATAAAGAGCTTTGTGTATTTTATTTTGAATTTTTGAATATTTTTAACAATACTTTCAATGCTTAGAAATTAAGAAATACATCATTAAAATATTTATTTCATTAAAGAACTTTATAAAAATCATTTGAAGGCTTTACCTTTCATAAAACTTAAGTTCTTTTCCCATTAACTCAACAAAAGATATTAGCAACTTATTGAATTATTTTCCAAATAAATTTCTCGAAACAAAACTCTTTCTTCCTCTCAGNATTATAAATAAATCAACCCCCCTCCCAATGTGGGAACCCCTTTTTTTCTGCGTAATGGGCGCAGCACACAAAGTGCTTTTAATTAAGCATCGATATGTGCTTAAATATGAAATGCCTTTACATATTTAATTAAAAGGAAATTGTATCCTGTTGCCATCTACAAAGGGACTTTGTCCTCGTTTTTAATTGCGCATTTCATGCATTTTAATGCGACTGCCCACATAAAAGACAGCCCCAAACCCAAAGGAAATCGTAATGAGCTCAAAACCAAAAAAGGAAAATTACACAAACCAGCAACAAAAAAAAAAACAACAAAAATACACACAAAAATAAATATAAATGAAAACAAATTAAAAGCAAGGCAAACACATAAATTTTATATGGCTTTCAAGCGGAGAGCAGCGGAAGCACATTGATATGGAAATAAACTCGGGGCCGCTAATCAAATGTAAGCACATTTAATGTTTAAATAAACAGAAATGAGTTGATCCAGCGCAAATAGGAGAGATGTGTAATGAAAAGAGCTGAGATCCTGAAAGGACCAAAAAGCTGGCTTAGGCCCGAGGTCTGCCTCGATTTTCCCTTTTGATTAAGTCCCGCATAAATATTTATGTGCAGCAGCAGCAGCAGCAGCAAATATGCGCATTCATGACAGACAAAGTGGTATTTAATTGAGAAGTAAAATATATGAAGCACGTGGCGGTAAAAGGAATAAGAATTCCAGAGCTCCAAGAGCCACGGAGGCCGGATATCCAGGGTGAGAGAGAAGGCTTTAGCTGGAATTATGCTGGGATTTTGTTTAATTTAATTTCGCTGAATAGGCTGATCTTATAAGAGACATTCTTTATAATTTAACTTTATATACAAGCACTTGAATTAATAATTAATACCACAGATCCTTTAATTAATGTCATATTTATTATTTCTTTCTAGGCAAACGCCCATGTCTGAACGGTAAGTAAAACAAAAAAGATGTTTAATTTAAACCTTACATGATATGTAAAAAAATCCCCCCTTCATAAATGCAGTTTTTTTCAGCACTTCCATGTTCCACAATTAATAACGCTTTGCCTTAACATATTTATTTTCCCAACTGTTTATAATATCATGCACATTTCAATCATTTCAATCCCCCAATAAACCCCTTTATCCAATGACCATAAAAAACCAAACATAAACTTCAATATGAAAGCAAACACATGCGTTATGCGATGCTTCTGTGCGCGGAGATGCCACTTGAAACAAACAGAATAAAATAAAAAGAATAACATACATTTCGTTATTGAGTTAGCAGAGCCACTCACACCACCACCACCAACAGCACCACCGCCGCACAATGAAACTGAAACAAAACAAAAATACGAACCACGAGAGCCACTTTCAGACTCGGCAAACAAAACAAAGTCACCCCAGAAGACTGAGAGTTTGTGTGTATTTTTGTGGGGATATTTTCAGCCTTCGTCGTTTTATTCCTTTTGAAGTGGCACACGAAAAAGAAAGAAGAAAAAGTTGGGGTTTACGTCTGCCGCCGCCACTGTGTGTGGGGCATAATTCCCTTTAAAGACTTTAACGCTTTTTTAATAATTTTTTATTGTCAAGAAATTCACTTTGGCATTATTCGCGTTTTGAGAAGTTTTAAGTGCCGACAGCGCGGGACTCGTACACAAAGTTTATGGGCGTCTTAGTTTAATTTCTTATTTTTTGTTTTTAGGAGAAAGTTTAATAAACGGATTTGCTGTTGAAATGTTCTTAATTTAGTGCTGGAATTACGGATTATTATTGCAGTTTCATGACTGAATATATTCCATTAAAGCCAGATGCATCGGAATATGCATTGACTTTTAGCCGATCAATAAACATTAACTTCAAGGGCACTTTAGTGCTTTTTCAAGTTAATCCCATTGTTTGCCAATATTGTTTGGCAATATAATACATTTTCCTTTTTTTTTTAAGCCGCATTTATGCGTTCGTTTTTATTTAATTTGCATTCATACCCGGCCATTTGCATAGGTCACCGCTGAATATAAAAAAGTTTACCCTTTCGCCTGGCCACATTGTGGAGTGCGCTGTAAAATCAACAAGCTGGGGAATAAACTGGACTGGGAATTGAATTGTCACAGCTGCAATTTTTCAAATGTCAAATCAAAACAGAAAACCAATTACTTTCGATGATTAATTACAGGCACTCGAGGGGGGGGCGGCGATGGGGCCTAGGCAACAAATGTTGAAGACCGCAAAATGATTTTGATTGCGAACTGGAGGAGCAAGCAAACAGTTCGTTTGATTTATGATGCGATCAACCCTTTGCTGACAAGTCCCCGATGTGACGTGCCTCACTCACTCCCATCCCTTAACCCAACCCAGCCGAGCCATCGTCATCTCCGCAGGATGCTTTCGGCTTCGAGTTTCGTGAACTTGCGCCTGCGACATGGAAATCACCTTAAAATTCATAAGTTTGCGGGCGATGAAGGAGGCGGAAGTCGACAGAAACCGCAAGTAAAACAGCAGCTGCATGTCATTAACTATGTGGGGGCGTAATCCCCTCCACTTGGCGCACAACATGGCGTATGCGTAACGCCATCAAGGTGGCGGATACGCAACGCGACCAACTTTTCAACGCTTCATTTTTCGAACATTTAGCAGGCACACTTTCGGAGAGTGCGGCCCGACGACACCTCCGAATCCCGACTTGGCTCCCCCAAACTTGTCTTTTTCGAGGTTTTTTACCTATTTTTGTTGTCGTCAGAGCCGAGCGGATTATGCGCACAAAAATCGAGAGTTTATGTATGAAATTATGCAAAACAGACCGGCAGACGATAACGATGACGGTGGTTAGAGGAATCCTGCGGCTGATGATGACTCCTTAACCCGCCAAGGTCCCCGTTCGCTTTGTTCCATTATAAATGCAATTTTTTTTTCGCCTCCGATTATGATGATTAAGATGAAAAGTGAAATTTTGTATGCCTGCATGGAAATTTCATATTTTAATTACAATTTGCCTTAGCCGCCCAGTGACCCAAATGTATATATGTATGAGTATTGCGAGTATCACGTCGGAAGAAAGGGTTCTTTCAACCCTTTTTTTTAGCTGCGAATCCTCAGCTGCATGCCTGGCTGCATAATTATGTTGCCAAACTGGTTGGCTGACCGGCAAAAAATAAAAAAAATGAAATAAGACCATTCAAAGTTGAACAAGAAGCATAGGAACCCCTGAAAGTCTTAACCCCAACTTACTTGAGCATGACGAATGACTTTGTTGAGTTACCACCACTTGTCCCTTGGATTTTATTAAAAAAATTCCCCAGACACAGGTGCAGTTTTTTGGAAAAGTTTTCAATATGCTTTCTGCCAAATAATTGGATGGTTGGATGGATGGATGGATGGTTTTCCTCTAAGGCTCTAAGGCTGCTCGCTTTTAACGCTGATAAAACCTGTTGTCGAAGATTAAATATTAATGGCTCCCATTAATATCATCTTTGGCCGTCCGAAGCCAATAAAATGTGCCTAATGTCGCGATATTTATGGCAGCATTACTCAAGGGCGCTAATTTATGCTCGGAGAGCGAAACGAATTACAAATCGATACTGGGACTTGTAATTACTCAATGATTTATCGGGCGGCTCTATTAAACGCTTTTATTGTTGACTTTTCAGGGGAAAGTATACTACTTTTTTTTCTCCCCGAGGAAACCACTTTTAATGGAAACCTTTTAAGAGCGGAAGTAGCTGCGATTTGATATATCCAGTCGCCAGTCCGCAGATAGTGTTTACCTTGCGGTTTCTGCTGACTGACAAGACATTGGAGCAGGTGAAAAACAATAGCAGCGAGGAGGTAACTGCTCAGGTGGCGACACGTTACGTGTGCCGTTGTTTAAAAAGGGAAAAAAAAAATAGCAAAAGTACTTGGATAACAGATTAAATCGATTTATGTTTAATGGTTAATTGCTTGCGAGAAGTTTGAGGTTTTTATGAGGCAGATAAAAATTATTGCGGCTAATTTGTTTTATTCAAAAATTCATTAAAATATTAAATAAGAATCCTGCTGCTTACAGAACTATGTGTGTGATTTTTTAATAATTTATTCTTTGTTAATATCGTAAAGGATTTTATTAAAAATTCACAAAAAGTACAAAGAGCCTAAGACTTGATTATTTTATCACCTTAAATTAATACACTTTATTAGGTTATTTCGTTCCCAGAACTTTAAGCTTATTTTAAAATGGCTTGAATTGTCGTTTTAAATATATTTTTTTAACATTTCTAAACCATTTAAAAATGCTTACTAAGTTTCTTGAAGCTATAAAAGAGCTTTAAATATACTGAAGTTTGTCCTCGAAAATACATAGTTTCTTATGCTAAAAATGTATATTGAATAGTAAGCCTTCTCCCTCTGCTTGTATGACTATCTCACTAACCAAAGTATTTAAAAATAATTGTAAAACAGAAATAGGGACACCTATCCCCTCCAACATCCAATTTAACTTTGAAATTAATTCGTGGCAATGCAATCTAAAAATTGTAAATCAAATTGGAGGATCTTCCATCAAACTTACCCTCTATGCACGGCGGCATGTAAATCGAAAATTACCAGAAATTGTCACTTTACATCACGCCTGCTGCAGGACCTATAAATCATGCTGCACACACACACACACACTCTGTTACACGGAAGCACACCGCTGCCACACACACTCGCACTCGGGTCCAGTATCCTTCGGTGTGTGTGTGTGTGAATATTCAAATCAGTGAATAAATGAAATTTGTTACAGGACTCGCGGCACACTCGCACACCCGCACACTCACGCGCTGAAATTGAGTGGCGTCGTGTATTTAGCAAATGAACCGTTAATTTGGTTGCCAGGCCTGCCTGTTTTCCCGGGTTTTCCCCGTGATATTTCCCTGTGATATTTTCGGATTTCGCGCACTAATCAAAGTTTACAACTATGCGATCAGCGAAACGGAATTAAATTAAGTGCCAGATGAATGGCGGCTTCATTACGAGTTCCACACACTTTGGCTGCCAATTAACTCGCCCGAATTTAATTAAGGCTTAGGTCCTGATTTGTGGCGCGCGCTAGCTCCTGCCTCGACGTATCGGCCAGATCTCAATCTTGATGAGCAGGCAATCCTCGGAACACGGTTTCCCAGCGGCTCCAACTGCGAGAACGAGAACTATGGGGGCACCGCGCTGCCTGGCATTAAGACGAACACTGAAGCCGCCGAAATCGCGTGCCGTAAGTTAAATCCGAAGTCGAGAACGGCGCGAGCTTGGAGCGGTTGCAACTGGTTCGAGCGGCAGCGGTCAGCGGAGCTTGCAACATGTTGCCCGGTGCCATCGAACCCGAGTTCCACCTCGGCGATTCTATGTTTTTTTTGAGTCCGAGAGCCTCCGATCTTGGCTTTTGGCGATTGTGGTGTGCGTTGCTTTTTAGTTTGTTTTTAAGTCCCTTTTTGGGAATTAAGTTGGGGGAATTTATAAAATATTATTATGCATAATATTGAAACCAATATGAACTAAAATTAATTTCCAAGTCCTGCGTATACACGATTTTTGAAGAAATATGTATACGCCATGTGGAACTATAATTTATTGTTTTATTACAAAATTAAACCCTAAGTCGTATAATATTCACATATTTTTATTTAAATTTATTATATGTACTAAATCTTATAACAGTTCACACGAAAATATATTGATAATATATATAAACATTGTTTTATGTTATTTCTACATAACCTCTAGGTCACAAGTAGAAAGGTCGCTAAACCTTTTTTGTTTATATTTTAATAATATTAAAACTATATAATAGTTAATCTGTGTTTACAGCTATATTTAAATAGAAATAACATAATTTAGGTAATTTAAATACTACCTTGTTAATATATCAGTCCCAAAGCACCAAAAAGACCAACAATTGCAAGTCAGCAAACTTTAAATAATAGTTTAGCTTCCACAAGTATATTGAATAATTTTTATTTGAACAGTCTAAGCAAAAAAACTATTTCTGAGGTAGTAAGAGGCATATAATAAAATATCTAATAATTATAACATTAATAACAAGAGTAGCAAAACATAGTGAAAGTGCAAAAGAAAATAAATAAAACAATATGATAAGCTTACTCCCCGAAAACCGAAAGTTTTTCTTTAATAATCTCTTGCTGCTAACAATAGCCTCCTTTTAAAACCTCCAAAACTTTTTTGTGGTTGTTTAATCTACATCTACGTGGTAACGTACATGTACAGGTGGCCTCCTTACCCTCTGGCTTAAATTTCGGAGACCACACCTCACCTGGTAAATGCTTTAAGTAACACCATAAGACCCTGTTGCTCCGTCATAACAATAAAAAAAAATATAAAGAAACTTATCCAAAGTGCAACATCCTCGTGGGGCGACAATGCAGTCGAAAAGTTTCAGCAGGAAAACTAAAAGTCAAATATAAGATGGCAGGCAACTTTGGCCATAAAACATGGCACAAAGCCGCACTCACACATACACACGAGAGCCGGAAAACCACCGAAAAAATGAAGGGAAACCTTCCAGAGGTGGGGTCCTGGCAAAGCAATGAAAATTCCGACCTACCGCAATAAATTCCGCGGGAAAAACAACGCGAGCGATGCCAAAATGAGAGTGAAATGGCCAGCACACACACACACACACGCTGGGAAAAGGAAAACACAACCTCAAGGAGGCACAACGCACACAGGGACACCTCAGGCACGGCGCCATAAATCGCGCTTAGCCAAAACAAAGCATAGCATCAGGCTTCAGGACTCAGGCATCAGGATACCGATTCGGTTTCGGAATCAGTTTCGGTTTCAGCCGTGGACCGGAATCCTTTGACCTGACACAATGCTCCACATTCGATGTTTCGGCTCGAGTTGCGAGTTGCAAGCGCGTCTGCGCCGTGTTATCCTTCGAACAGGACAGCACAGCTGTTCCCTAGGCAAGTCCCTTACCTAGGACAACATGTGCATCCGTGAGGGTGTTAGTCCCTGCAGCCTCAACACCCAGTGGCTAGGAATGCCGGCTAGACCTGAATTCTTAGCGTGATCCGTTTATTGTATCCAACATCCTTTCAGTAAATCAAGTGTGCAGGGGCTTGGTTGTTAATGCCCCGCCAAGGAAAATCAATCCTAACAGCAACACATCTCTCCAACAGTTCTTGAAGGGAGTGATTATAGTGACCATTCTCCTCCGCAGCTCAGCGGCACTTCACCAACAGCAGCAGCCACCGCAGCTGGTGAAGTTGCAGCAACCATTACAGGATTCACCCAACGGAACCAGGCAGCCGGGCGGGCAGGGTCCAATGTAGAAGGGATCGAAAGAGCAGCACTTCATTAAAACCATCTTGGGGGGTTCGGATTTAAGGTTGAGCTGGGTATGCACTGATATTGCCTTTGCGGATGAGAAGGGATTGAATTATTTGTTTGAGAAATTCTTGGAAATATTTCCAATTCTTACTGAATTATTTGTACTGCTGGAGAAACACGTTAAAGTTGTTCCTTGAATTTAGTTTTTCATATTTTTTTTGGTTTCCGAAATAGATGTGTCCAGTATGGGGTGTGTGGGTAGACTGAGCTCTGTAGGTTTCGAGGCACACAAAGCCAGGCGAAAAGTGAAGTTTCAGGGCCATCGCCTACTTGGGAAGAGGAAATACTTGGGAAATTTTAAAGCCGAAAGCCTTAAATTCTCAGAGTGCCCTTACCTTAGTCAACCGGTCATTACTTCTCTTCTGGGGAACCCCCTGATCCAACTTTATGGTACCAGTGCCTTGGCCTGCGGCTTCTTTTCAGCAAGCTCTACGGGATCCTCCTGCCTGATCCCTAGCCAAGTAGTAGAGGACGATACAGAAGCAACTTATCCCCATGAGCTCTCCCTCACTTAACTAGGACACATGGCTTCCTTAAGGATGCTAGTCTATCCCCCAAGTAACAAAGACTAACAGCTATATATGCCAATCTTGTTCAGCTTCAACTGAACTTATCCACTGCCATAATCCCACACCATTCATTATTTTTTTTAACCTTTCCTTAAACTAAAAATTAAAATTTATTAATCATTGCTTGCAACACAATCATTAGTTCGTTGAGGGCTTAGGCCTTCAAGCCCGCCAAGAATAAGGATTATAAATAGCAACGCATCTCTCCAGCAGTACCTCAAGGGGAGCTCCGATTATAAGCTGGAAGGGGAGAATATATACACTTATAGTATAAATGCAAACAAATATCCAAAACATACTCTTACCAATATAATAACTTTGCTCCACATCTCAGCGGAACATTACCAGCCGCAGCCATACGAGCTGCAGCCACCGCCACAAGGATTACAGCAATAAGGAGTGCCTTTCGTCAGGGGCACCAGGCAGCCGGGTGGGCAGGGTCCCACATAGAAGGGGTTGAAGGTGCAGCACAGCATAAGAACCATTTTGAGGCTTTAATGTAGATCGCAGGCACAGGCAAGCCAACTCGAGAATCTGCAGCTGGTAATGCTTTGCCTTCGAGGATAAGAAAGGATAGTGTCACTGGCTCATAACCAGAAGTATCTGAAACTCACTGAGTTTTGTCACTGCTGAAGAAACCCGCAGTTATTCCTTGTTAATGAATTTAGAACTTAGTTTTTCATACTATTTTTTATTATTTTAATAAAATTTATGTGTTCAGGCGGAGCTACTGAGATTTACTGAGCTCCTATAATTTCTAATCACAAAAAGCCGACAAAAAAATGTGAGGTTTCAGGTCCAGAGCCCACTTGGACCTTCTAAAAATTTATGGGGATTGGGGATCAGGCCTCCCGTCCTTCCGATTGCCTTCCTTCCGCTTCTGGGGGCTCCGACGCTGCCGGTTCAGGTTCCGCCATCTTTTCAGCAGCCTCCTCCTCCGGTATAGTGGACGCCCGTTTGCTACCCCGTTTGGGCATGTAGGGTCCAACGAGGGCACAGGCTTTGCCGGAGATGCACTGGACCGCCGAACAGGTGGCATCCATGCCATCGCCTTCCACCAGCGGCGCCTCTTCTCCGACTGCCGTCAGCTGATCCGTCACCGGGCCGCCGCGGGATAACAGGTTGGAGACGGGAGCGCCGGTCTGCTCCGCAATCTGGCCAGTAACCTGCGACACGGAAGTGATCATTACCACGAACAGGGCCACCACGCCGGTCACACCGATGGCCAAGTGTACTGCCTCCATTTCTGGGAAGGAGCAGGAGCAGGAGGATCAAGTTTGGGGCTTTTCGATCGCCCAGGCTGACAACTGACTCGGAGGCAACTCTCTAGCTAAACGGCCAGCGACGATATGGTGTCGTAGGTCACCAGAGCGACTTCGCTCAGCAGTCCACCAAGGTCCTGGATACTTACCACCGTCTCCTGGTCACGATCCGATTTCGTTCATGATCAGTACTATCTTTCGCATCAAATAGATGGCAGCGCTCACATCGATAACGGGCTCCGCTTCGCGGTGATTCACCAGAAAGGATTCATGCAGGATGATTATCAGATGGCGTATGGCCAGCACTATATAATCAAGGGCATTTATGGCGATCAGGGCCAGGACATGGTGCACTGGGTGGTCATCGGAGGCCATGGGTGAGTTTTGAACAGATTTTAAAGTTTTTTTTTTATTCTTATTTCTTTTATTCCTACTTAAAAAAGTGACCTTTTATAAATTATTTGTATTCTGGAATGCCACAGAAGTATGGTATGTCTAATATATAAAATATGAAGTTTGAGAAGAAACACCTCTCTAGTTATACTCCTTATAACTGAAACATCTTTTAATTAAATTAAATTTCAAATCAGAATTATTTGTACAGAAATGTAGGGTATAATTTTGTGTATCCACTTCGCCTCTCCATTCCTTCTCCGATTTATTCATCGACTGTCGGCTAGGTCCTTAACCCCAATTTCATCTCCAAGAGCTTCCATAGCACATCGACTCTGGTCGCTCACCAGGGCCACACGGTCTGAAGACGATGCGCGATGGACCAATGTAGAAGGGATTGAATCTGGGAATCACGGGGTGACTTGCAAAGGGCATTTTGAATACTCCGCCAAAGCCTGCACAATTTGTGGTTACTTATATGTTACATATATGTATGTATTAGTTAGTTTCTAAACTTACCAAGGAAATAAATCAGAGCAAAGGAAAAAGGGAAAATATATTACACAGTCTGATAAGTGGGAGTTCTGGATTTGTACTGACTTTTCCACATTTTTTGTTGACATTAACATCAGGCCTACTGAGGTAGATATTTGTATACCCTTGCAGAGGGTATTATACATTTGCCATGATGTTTGGAACGCAGTGAAGGAGTCATCTCCGACCCCATAAGGTATATATATTCTTGATCAGCATCACCAGCCCGCAGAGTCGATCTAGCCATGTCCGTCTGTCTGTCTCTCCGTCTATATATAAAAAATGAAGTTTGAAAAGAAACAGAGACCTCTCTAGTTATACTCCTTATAACTGAAACATCTTTTAATTAAATTAAATTTCAAATCAGAATTATTT
>JAEIIU010050497.1:0-34300 GCA_018874675.1 Drosophila baimaii
TAAGTAACAACTTATCTGCAAGGGTATATAAACTTCGGTTCCGACCGAAGTTAGCTTTTCTTACTTGTTAATTATAAATTTACAGAAATCAATTGAGCCTTAAAAAATAATCCCTCTAACAATTTTAATATATTTTTTGAATATCTAAATATTAATTCCTGTGCACCTTATTCGGTTCTTCAACGGGTGGTGCCCTCTGATGGCAGCAGCGCCGCCGCTTAATGCATATGAAATTGTAATTACGCATACGCCGCGTTGTGCAGCGGAAGCAGCCAAGTGAGCCGGGAATGAAATCGAAGTGCCAGCGCCACTTATTGCCGCTCATTTATCTTATTAATAGCTCAAAGTCTGTTGGCACAATTTATCAAGTGACTAAAAAACTGGAATTTACTTTTGCCTCGCCTCGTCTCGTCTTGTTGCTAATGCTCGGCTGCTTTTGTCATTTCTATAATCAAGTTAGAGGCAAGTGTGGAGGAGGCCATCGGGCAGCGCGTTTTGACAGTCGTCCTGGTCTAGACAATGTAATTGTCGACAGCAGCAAATCGAGTGGCCCACTCGGGAGCGGGATTCTCGGCTCCTTTGACCTCCTAATAGCCTGTGCGGCAGTAAATCAGTGGGCTGCGCATAAATCACCAGGTCCTGGCCAAGGCTCCCCAGCTCATATGTTGCGGCTTTTAAATCACAAGGTGTCAGGCGGCGGGGAAAACCCCGAAAGGAAAAGAATACACAACAACAATAAATAGAAAAAGCAGCGGACTATTTTTGACGAGGGTTCGGTATAAAAGGGGAATCGGAATCGGAATGTTGAACTAACCAGGACAGGACACAGGTCTCTGGCTCGTTTGTTTATTTATTTATTTGAAGTGTCCGAGCAGTCGGCCGACCACTTGTCACAGACAACCGTGCGACTTGATTTATAAACATTAACATATCACAGGACTCGTCCTTTCTTTCGTTCTCTTTCGGGGAATGGTGCAAAGGTATCCTAGCCTGGCCCAGATAGACTCGAACTGTAAGTAAATTTAGTATTTCCTTTTGTTGTATATCTTAAGAAATATTTTATTAATATTTAAAGGACTTATCCATTTATTTATCTCTTAATTAATTTCCTAGATGTTCCCCCTTAAGTATGCAATGCTTTTGATCCACGGTTGCCAAGGTATTAACTGGTCGCAACACCTTTGAATTGTTTTGTCATTTCTCCCACTTTTTCCAGCACTTTATTGTTGCCCAATTAGGCGCAGCCATAAATTCATGCGAAAATTGCCAAGAAGCCGGCGAAAAAGAAACTAACTTCGGGGGCTGCTCGCTCTGCAGTGCCGTTAATTAAAAAGTTTTTTAACAAGTTAATTGAAATAGATCTCGATTGGAGTTTTTATTGATATTTGGCTGACGTTTGGCATTTGCCGCTCGCGAAAGCGGAGCGAAGCGAAACTAAATAATTAGTTTGCTGGCCTCTTTTGGCGCAAACTTTCTGGGCCACTTGAATCTGGAAGTTTGGGACGGGGCGCCGTGGAGCGGCGAGAAGCGAAAAAGGACTTTTGGCCAAGGGAAAGGAGCCAAACTGTTTGCCAACAACTCGAGCACGAGCCACTCACTCACTCACTCACTCGTCGGGGGCGAAAACTTAACACATTATGAGTCGCCCAGCGAAATGCATTTGACATTTTGCGCCGGAGCAACAGCTGCTACATAAATTAAAAAATGTAACAACAACGGGCGGGAGGGCGGTTCCCAAGCCCAAAGCCAAAGCCAAAGCCAATACAAATAAAGGAGCAATAACAACCGTGACAGGAACAACTTGTATTGAGGGGACCTCTGGTCCCCGTTCTTATTTCCTCACCCCCTAAAACCTTTTCCACAGCCTCCGGGAACAGGGCATAAATAATATGTACAAAAGAAAGTTTTTGTCAAAGCGCCCCAAGTGGCACTCGCAGCTCACCCTTTTTCCAGATAAGTCTGCCGAGCAGCGACTGGGGGACCCCAATCGGGGAAATCAATAATGATTTTGGCCTAGCTATCGGCTGAAAAATGAATGCAGCCTGTGGGCCAGCCACTGACTTTCTGGTACCCTTTTTGTTAAATATTTTAAATATTAAAAGTACATTACAAATGCCTTTGAAATATTATCTATAATTTTCTGAAGACATTTATGAGGATATTAAAAATAAGAGAAGTAATAGCAAGAAGTATTTAAAATATTTTCATCCATGATCACTCCAAGTAACCAATTCTTCTTCAAATATTCTTTGAATTTCTTCATAAAATCAATCCCTGGAGTTCCTCGAAATGATTACTTTCCCTGATTTAATATTTGTAACTTCAAGGAGCCACAGATTCCCACTCAATAAGGCAATATAAGAAATTCCTTCAGGCCCTTCCTGGCCTTTGTAATGCCTTCCCACAAGGACTTCGCGGGAAGTCCGATTCGCTCTCTCTCTCACCTGACACTTGTCACACGGCCATCGAATAAATTCCCCCTTTTTTTTTTGGGGAGATGAAATGACAACCTCCAGGTTGAAGCAGAATGAACAATGTGTGTCCTCGGACAGGAGTCATTAAAAAGTTGCCACAATCCCCACGGTGAGGGTAAAATTAAGCGAGCCATTTGAATGGCAACCATGGCGACAGCGTCGAGAGCAAAAGACTTGGACGGTCATCAAAGTAAAGTGTTTTTCAACTTTTCTTTTCTCTGGCTTTTCCCATCGCTGGTTTTTTTTTTTTCATCCTTCTGATTTTCGTTTTTCTTTTGTTGTATTGTGCAGAAACTTTGCGGAGCTTCGCAGCTGCTCCTGCGGCGATTGTTATTGTTGTTATTTACTATTAAAGTTGGCAGGATCGTAAACAGCTTGCGGCCAAAAAGGAAAAGCCAGAGGGGTAGGCGGGGCAGGGCGGGGCGCTGCGGATAGTTTTCCCCTTTGATAGGGCTCTGCTGATTGGCTTTCCCAGCTGTAATTTCGCAATTTCCGGCTCCATGGTCGTGTGTGTGTGTGTGTGTGTGTGTGTGTGTGGGCTCAGTTTTATTACCAATTAAAGTTATTCAATTGCCGCGCAAAAGTTAAAACGCTGCGCTAATTTCATTTCCCTCCTAAAACGCACACGAACACTGAGAGAAAAGGGGTAAGTGGATGGGAATCTTGTATATATTTAGCAGTTTAATATTAAATATTTATGTTAAATTCTAATTTTATCAAAAGAAGAGCAGCTATATTATTGTAGATATTATTATTATTATTATAAAACAATAAATTACCTTAAGGTTAGGTTAGAAACATCAATGTAATTTCCTGAAAAATATACTTAAAATCGTGAAATATTTATACGTTAATTATATTGATGAATTCTATAAAATCTGGCTCCTTTCAACTTTATTTAATAATGATTAAATATTTTTAATAAACGTATAGTATTTAATTACTTTCCTATAGGCTTTGTTTTTTGGTTTTTAGATGAGACACGCTTGGTTCTAACTAGCTTAAAAAATCCTTGAAACTAGCATGAAATCTCCCATTTAATAAAATATTTTCTTGGCCCCAATACAACCACAATTTTTTCTCTCTATGCACGCCTGTAAATATGCAATGCACATATCTATTTTATGCTGCCGTTTATTGTTTGCCTCCAAAAATAACAACAAGGCCTGCCGGCATGCGGGCTTGGGCTTTTGCATGTTTAATGCATCTAATCAACATTAAGCCATGTTTTGGCATAGAACGCAGACCGCATTGCCCCTGAAGTCTCTCCTCTCCCCCCATATGCTCATCGCATTACCATTGTATTCGGGGGTCAACCGCTGCTGCCATTACCCCCCAGTGCCGCCCTCGAAAAAGATACAAAATTCAGTTGCAGATACATCTCTGTGGCGTTGTGTGTTTGTTGCTGCCGCTGTTGCTGTCACATTTACATAATTTCATTTGCAACACAGAGGCCGCTCGGCTCCTCTCTCCCCGCATGTGTTACATGTGTTCGCCTGGCGGCAAATTATTACACGCTTTTATTAACAAAAATTATGCTCGTTGCTCGACTGTTGATTTGCCGCGTCATCGGAATGGTCAGGATGTGCTGCTGCTGCTCACGCTCCTGCTGCTCCTAGAATTCGCATAAATATTCATCAGTTTATATCTGAACTCAGGATGTGGTCACTGGATCACAACACAGGAGCAACGACCACAGACGCTTTCATTAATTAAGTGCGGATTTTTTCCTCCTTTTCCCTGCTTTGACTGGATAGGCAGAGTGCGTAATCAATATGGAACAGGGTCGTGGGAAAATATGATAAGAGGGTACTTAGGAACTTGATCTGAAAAGGATTCACTTCTAAAGGATATACTTGCAGCCTGGATTTAAGTTTTAGCCTCATTAAAAAGATACAAAAAATATAGAAAATTAAATAATATGTAAGATTTATTATTAAATTTAATCGCGATAATACCGCTCCTTCTAGGACCCCGCCCCTGCACGATAACAGCCGCCACGACGATGACGATGACAGCGATACACGAGCCACTCAATCTTGTTGAGTAAGCACCACTAATTTGTTTTTAAGGTTGGCGGAATGGTCACTCTGAAGGACGCTGCTCACGAGCCCCTCCTGCCGCCTACCTCCTGCCACTTTGCATATTTTATTGACCACAGCGAGTGTGTGTGTCTGTGTGTGGAGAGGAGGTGTGTGCCAGGGAGCTGTGTGTTGCAGGCAGGAGTGCAGCCACCACAAATACGCTTTTAAGAGGCATTTCCAGGACGAAGGCAGCTGCGACCTGGCTGCAGAATCCGCCTTGGCAGCCAGCTCATGCAATTTGGCTATTAAAAATCATTAGCAGCAGGGAATTTCCCAGCCTTTGGGCCAAATTTGAGGTGTGTGAACCACTCTGAGAGAGAGCAGAGAATCTTCAGTGCAGGCAGCATTGTTGCAGCAGCATTGCATACTTTGTGGCGCTCTGGCCCGGCATTTTCATTAAAATGCCAAGCCGGAAACAAAGTTCTTAACGTCCCTTAAATTGGGAAATTCATGGAGTGTGTTTTTTTAATGGACAGTAATTTTTACCTCATTTTAACTATGATGGTTTAGCCTTTAGAGCTGCAAAAGTAAGCATACACAGGACTTATGCTTCCTACAACGAAATAAAGATATTAACCAAGTAGGCTCCTCCTTCCCCTGACAAACTAACAGTAAGTTAGATCTCTAAAAATCCCTTCACTCACTCATACAAACCCTAACAAAAGGAATACCCCAATAGAACACTATAACCCCCAGTAAAGATGTCCTGCCGGGCGCCGGGATTGTCCCAGACTGAGAGCGAAATAGAGCTGACGGACTCCAGCAACTCAGAGAGCCAGACAGCCAGCGCATTGCAGGAGGAGGAAGCCACCGAGTTAGACTACGAGGAGACCTATCAGCAGCTGGAGAGGATGAAGCAGCGGGTCCTGCAGATGAAAAGTATGATTATTCGTACCCTGCCGACGGAGAGGGACGCAGAACCCAGCGGCACAGAGCGAGTGCCCGCCGACTCGAAGAATGTTCATTTGAAAAATATCCAGCTGGAGACTTCAAGGGCCTGCCAGCAACTGGACGTGGTCAGGAGTCGCCTTAAGGAGTCCACCGCGGAGCTGAGCAGCGTGAATGAGCGGATCCAAGAGTCTGTGCGTTGCACCAACCAGCTGGCCAAGAACCTGAAAGAGGTGCCCAAGTGGATGGAGCAGCATAAGCAGCAGGTGGGACAGTGCCTGGAGCGGCACCACCACTTGGACGTTACCTTAAGTTCCGACCCCGACTTCAGGGAGCACATGCGGCCCCTCTTTAAGAAGCTTCAAACCACTTTTCACAGCAAGGTTGGTGTTTGAAGATAATAATTGCAATCGAATTTCCACATTTCCACATATCCATTCCACCCGTAGGTTCCCATGAAGTGCTACCAGTTCGAGTACCAGGAAATGCGTAACCTCCTAGGCCGAACCCGAGAGCTGCTGCATCAGACCCGTGAACAGCTGGTAGATTACACTCGAACTCTGGACAAATCCATGGCCACGGCAGTTTCTCTACCCTCGCTTGCGGATCTGGCCGATCTGCTGGAGCCGGAACAGGAGATGCACTTTCGTCCCTTGGTCCATCATTGCCGCAGACTCTCGTGGACCGCAAGGCTGCCAATTCTCCTCAGAAAGCCATTGGTCACCGCTCGCAGCTCGCCAGATTTGACGGAACACCTTTCGTAATTTGCATAGAAGTCATTCCTACCTACCATTTCCATCTTTCTAAGTGACCATAATGCGCGCAATGTGGGCCTAATGCGATTGAAACACACACACTCACACAATGGCCAAGCTAATTGTGCAAAAATGCTTTCGCAAATATTTTGATAACAAATTTTGCGGCCATTTAAGCCGCAAAAATGCAATTAGCCGTAAACGTAATTAACCAAACTAAATGCGAATGGCAACAGTGCAGTGCAGCCACTCCAACCGAGCTCAAAAAAGAAATAAAATCAAATAATAAATCGCAGGAAAACCACCTAGCGGATGCGCAACCAAAATGTATTTTTGAATTTGAATTTATTTGAAGGGAATATTACGCATACGCCCAGGGGTCACCGGGTCAAGGAGTGGACAGGGGTGGCGACCTGGGCGAAAATTGATGGCCGGCATGTCTTTGACACCTCAGCGGAGCTTCATTTCAGGTTGACAAGGGTTCAGTGCCAGTTTTCGGTCTTCGGCAGGCGAATTTCCCCAGAGGTGGAGAGCGAGAGCGAGGGGAGCAACAAGTTTGTCATGTCCAGGCCCCATGGAAGGCCGGAACTCCAGCCATTTTGGTTATCAAATTGTGCAAACAACGGCCCAAGTTTGTTGCCAAATTAATTGAAGGGACCTCCTTGCCACACACCAACGTCTCCATCTACATTTCCCTGCTGCCCTCTCACCTCTCACCCTCGTCGAGCATGGCGAAAATGTGAGGCGAAAAATTTAATTTAATTAGCCATCTCGAAGTATTCGCAGCTTCCGAGTTGGGGCTTTAAGGCCCAAACTTTTATGGCTGCTGTCGAGCAAGGATATTGGGTGCTGTCCTCCGGCCCCAATTCGCCCTTTATACCGGTAATTGCACATTGACTGCACATGTCCTGGCTGCCAGCTCCCCGGGCCCATTGTCCCTTTGTTACCTGCTCCCGTGTGAATGCCTCGCATAGTTGTGCTCGACTTGCTCTGGCCCTGCCCACTGCCCCCTGCGGCCTATTCAAATCGTGCTCCAAGTGGGCCAGCCAGGAGAGAAGTTACGCCCCCATTGAGGGGTGAAGCAGGGAAACATACTACCTTTGGAATATTTGTATGATTTATTTAGTACAATATATATTCAACAGTGCTGCCAACAGGATAGAAAGAACACAGGACTGATAAATAAAAAGGAATAGGAAAAAAAGGATTATAATTGTTTAAAAGGGAAAAAAGTTAACAGGAAGAGCGCAACCTTGACTTCTGGCAGTACAAATTTATGAAATTAATGGCGCAGAGAGAAGCAGAAGGCTTAAAAGTATACAATACAGCTTAGAAATGTGGCTAAAGTATTCTTAAAAGGTGCAGCCCAAAAGTATGCTTTATAAACTTAGTTTTTGATGACGTCCGCGCCGAGATCAGCGTTTCGCCGCCCTGCTGCTGCTGCTGATCGCCTGTTACCTCCAAAGGAAGAAACGGAGAATTTGTTAGGCGACTTCGGATATGAAAAAAGATACGAAGGAGAGACTAACAAAAAATAGTTGGAAAAAAGGATACAAATTGCATAAAAAGAACCAAACACCTTATAAATCTTAATCTTAATAAATATTTTGCAATGTAATGTAGTTTATGTAAATAAACGAGTTATTTACTTAGAAAGTCGATCATAACTGGGCCAAAAAAGCCTTAAAATGCATTTGGAAAGCGGCTCTGTGTTAGTTTTTAGTAGGATTATTAATCTGCATACTAAGTTCCAACAAAAAAAAATTTTCAAAATTTTCAAAAAAACACAAGAGGTACCACTTGTGTTTTTTTGAAAAATTTGATAAAATTTTTTTTTTTTTTTTTTTGTTGGTAGTTAATTAAGATTTTAATGCCGAATCGGAATATATATAACTTTTTGCAATCATTAGCTTTTTGGCCGTCAGAGAGCCAAAGTTAGGGGAAAAATCCCGTGTACCGGACGGAGTTCATGTACCAGGCGCACAGAAATGATAGATAGCGAACGTATTTCATCCTAAAAGTACGCAATCATAAATTTTTTTTCTGTATTTATATATAAGGAGCACAAACTAAGTTTCATTCAAATATCTTGCAAAATACCGAAAGTATGCAAATTTTTCCATATCGTTCCTATGGCACCTATATGGTATGTTGGTCCGATTCCGGCCGTTCCGACATATATACTGTTTGCAAAAGATATAAGAGTATCCTGAGCCCGATAGCTCAAAAACTGAGCGACTAGTTTGCATATAAACCGTCAGACAGACAGAAAGAGAGACAGACAGACAGACAGAGACGGCTATGGCTAAATCGACTTGGCTGGTGATGCTGATCAAGAATATATATACTTTATAGGGTCGGAGATGTCTCCTTCACTGCATTGCAAACAACATGGCAAAACTATAATACCCTCTGCAAGGGTATAATAATATATATAAATTGACAGCTGTGATATTCAATTCCCACATAGTATATCCCTACTTCAAACTTCTTGAGCACCGAATCCAAGGACCCAACTTCGTCCATTTACTAGCCCATTCCACTCCCATCAATCAATCAATTCATTGTGGCTGGCCAGAAAAAGTTTATCTGCAAACAAATTGAAAATTTTAATAAAAATTCTTGCGCTAAATTACGCTCAACAATCAAATCCCCACCTGCGCTGCCGCTCTCCACTTGGAATTCCCAGTGCCCAGTGCCCAGTCCCCAATCCCAGTCCCTGGTCCTCCGTCATTGTCGTTGTCCAACTGTTCGCCTAAGTGGTGTTAAGTATTTGAAAATCTCTGCTTCGGTTTTCCGCCCGAATCGCCCTTCTCCCCCCGCCTCGGATGCCTTCCGTTTTATTGTTTTACGACAGTTGGCCAAATACTTTGGCTAGCTAAAAGTTTTGCCTCATGGTCATCCAATTGTCTGTGATTTACGGAGGCTCCTCCAAGGCTTCCCCGGGGTGGACATCCCCCAGTCAGTCGGTCGGTCTGTCAGTCAGCGGAGCGGAACCCACAACAGAAACTGCAGTCCAGCATTTAGTGGATATTGATTTATTGCTCCCTCTCTCCGGGGGGAGGCGAATGCCTGCCACAGTGGGGGCTTCACGAATACTAATCTAAGTTTGTGTTCGTAATAAATTAATACTAATTACTCTTTAAATTTGAATCAATTATAAATCAAAATCAGGAATTCCTTCCTTAAATCTTCTCGTAACTTTCTACTATTCCCTGAGCCCGCACCTCCTCCAGCTTTCGCAGGCACTTATCCGTGACCATGCATAGGGGCTTTCTGCCACTGAAATAGGCGCTGCTGGGACGGGCGTAGCTCACGCGCCTTACATCCAGCCAGGCTGTGATCTCGTCCAGGCACAGACACTGCCAGGGGTTACCCTCGAGGCTAATGTGTCGCAGCTGCTGCAGGTTGGGGGATGCCTTCAAGTCCGGCAGGAAGGTAAGCCGGTTGTTGTTGATCTCCAGGTGAGTGAGACGCTCGAAGGTGTCCAGGATCTCTGGCTCGATCTCCTCCAGGCGGTTCTCGCCGATCGTCAGCAGCTGCAATTGTCGCAGAGGAGCCAACATGCGCAGATCCAGACTCACAAGCTTGTTTCTTCTCAGGCGGAGTTCTCTGAGAAAGGGCAGCGACGAGAGGGCCAGAGGATGCAGCTCCGCTATATAGTTGTTGCTCAGATCCAGCGCGGTCAGCTTCCGGAGCAGAGTGTCGCCAAAGACCCTCAGGCCCAACTGTTTGATATTATTCCTGCTCACATCCAGCCTCTCCAAGGCAGTCAGATTGGCGAACACCTCGTCCGGCAGCGATAAGATCTTGTTGCCCTGCAGCTGGAGGGATTGCAGGCAATGCAGGCCCATAAAGGCCCTTGGATGGATGGTGTTGATCTGGTTGAGCCACAGATTGAGAGTCTTTAGGTTCACCAGTCTGTTAAAGACGGAATCCTCCAGCACCTTGACATTGTTCGAGCTGTAGTCGAGTAGCTCCAGTGGCACTCGATTGTCGGGGGCCATGAAGAGAGTACGCTTTATGTCAAACAGGTTGTTGTTGGACACATTCAGGACACGCAGCCTGGGCAGGGCATAGAATATGCCCATGTCCAGGTTCTCCAGCCAATTGCTGTGTAGGTGCAGCTCCTCCAGCTTGGGCAAGCCCCGCAGGCGGCACCATTTGAACTGAGGGAAATATATATAGATTATCCTTAAATATGGAGTCTGTTTTCGTTCCAAAACCACTTACATCTCTCACATTGTTGTTGCTTATGGACAGGTAACGCAGGTTCGCATTCTCCCCGAGAGTCACATTCTCCTGCTCATTGGTGGTGAGATCCAGAAAGCGCAGCTTCTTCATACCCCGAAAGGCATCGGGCTCCACCATCGCTATCAAATTGTTAGAGAAGTTGGCGTACTCCAGCTGGGCCAGCTGGCTCATCTGCTTGCCCGTGATCAGTTGAATGTCGTTGTAGCTCACATCCAGGCTGGTTAGCTTGGAGGCGTTCGGGAAGTGCTGCTCCTGCAGCTCCTCCAACTGACAGTGCGTGAGATTGAGCTCCCGGAGAGCCGTAAAGTCGCCCAGTCCACGCGGGCTCAAAGTCAGGCCACCGGACTCGGATAGATCCAGTTGCAGGAGACCGCCAAGACTGGGTAACTCCCTGGCCTCCTCATCCTCTATGCCTGTGTGCTCGTTAACCACCTTAACGCTGCGCCAGCTCTCGCCGACATAGCGACTTAGTTGCTCGAAACTCTCGATCTCGCGGCAGAGGTGACTGCCCCGTCCTAGATCCTCGCACTCCTGCAAGTCCTTGGCCAGCAAGCCGCAGATACTGGCGGCTAGAAGCACTCCGATCAGAACTCGCCTTGCCTGCATTTTGCCAACTAAACTGAATCTCTGGCCTTAGACTGGTTGCGAGTGCAATGCGTCGTTAATTTGTGTTTATTTTTAATCAGAGCAAACGAGTTTTGGTTCTTCATTTTTTAAGAAGCCGGTTTCCAAGCCATGAAAACCAGATCAGCTGTCGGACCAAGGGGATACTAGCACTGAGAGATGCGTACAGTGGATCCTTGTTGTAATACAAATAAAATAGAGTTGAATGAACAGACCATAGAGTGTCACAGAGATATCCTAGTCTTAGCTTGGAACATCTCCCTTAATTAAAGCTCAAGGATACATTTTAAATTGGACACATTTATTTAACCGTCGAGTAATACATAAAATGAATACATAAATAACTTCGGTTATATCGAAAAAAGTACTTGTATATATAAATATTCTGCCAGCTTAACAATAAAAAAACGTAGGCTTCCTATACATAAGACACTCAGAATACGGTTTAAAGTACATGGTTTTTATTATCGTAGTAGTTCGTTGGTAAGCTTCTCCTTCTTCCTCTATGTGCTCCGTAGTAAATTCATGAAGGAAGCTGATTTGTCACTGAATATGGTTTTGGTGTGGCGAGATAAATAGCAAAAAAATGCTTTATAACTTAAGTAATAGTAGCTATGAATATCCTGGCTATGCCCTTTTGGGAGGACGCCTGAGTTTATTGGTTTCCAGTTTCGGATTTTCCATTCAACTTTAACAAAGGAGTTCCGTAAGTGCGTTTCCATTTCCATCAACAAGCCATTTGGTTTCGAAGACTAGTACGCGACAGTTCACAGGGAAGAGAGAGTTACATCAAGAGAAGTAGCTGAGGCAACCATCGCTCAGCTCAAAGCAGCAGTCGCAGCACCAGTCGCACGCATTCTATAGCATGCCAGGGCGATCCGTCTCCCGATTGCCTGATTTCTCAAAGAACATGGCATCCTGTGGAGTAAAGAGTAGCATATAGATTAGTAAAGTATAACGAGGGCAGGATATATAGCTGGGGGAACTAGCCTACTACGCAAACTAAGCTGGGTTCAGGAAGTTACCTCAGCACCAACGTAATCTGCGTTGCAGCCGCCGCAACAGCTTGAATCGATAAAAGTGAACGCTATACAACTAGGATATTGAACCGAAGCCAACAACCGGTTAATAGGTATATCGATTCATCTAAAACTAAGTACTCACAATCAGGAATGTGGCGCCCAGCAGAACCGCCTTCATGCGCACGTCCAGATCCAGCGGGAAGCTGATGCCAAAGAAGTCCGCATCCGTGAAAATTTCACGCGCCAAGCCCGACCACTGCTTTGAGATCTTGCCCACCTTCTCGCCCGTGAGGGAAACCACCTGGAAAACCAAAAAAATCATTTAGAAAAAGGCTATACTATAGGGAATAACCCCAAAAAATCGAACTCAATAAACAAACTCACCTCGAACTCGACGTCGCCGCACAGCGAGAAGGTGCAGAAGGGACCCTGAATGCGCAAAACGGTGTCCCCGATGTGATTGAGGATGCGGAACGAGGGCGAGCAGATGGACCACTCCTGCTCGATGGTGCCAATGACATTGCCGGGCGGTGCCGAGACCTCGATACTCTGCAGGCAGCAGGGAAAGAGGCAGGAGGAGCAGGCCAACGGCCGATGCATATGGATCACCTCTTGCTGATAATTGTCGAACACGCGCATATCAAAGGGTCGCGAGGGGCCGCAGCAGTTCCTGGTGCAACAGTCATTGTCCTCCACCGCGTAGTAGACCTTCTGGCCGAGGGCATTCTTGATCGAGAACTTGTTGTTGGTCTCGAAGCCCGTGAAGGCCTCGAGCAGCTCGACCTTTTGCTTAACCAAAAGCTGGTCGATAGTCGTAAGGTACTCCAATCCGCGCGGACAGTTCGGAATTCCGGTAGGTATACTCATCCAGTCGCCTGGAAAGGGAAATAAAAAAAGCATTAGTATTAAATATTAAGGTATTCTAATTCCTATATTTATGGCACTAAATATATACATAAATTATATATTCTTTAGATATTTTTTAGGCTTAATCTTGGCGGCCAAATTGAATTAGTGCCCCCAACAAAGGGCATCTTGTTCAGCTCGTTTATGTCGCCAGTGTGTCAATTGGTCAATGTCGACGCCACAATTGCTCGGCCTCTCTAATTGGAGGCATTACAATGGAGCAACCCAACCGCCGCCCACAATTTCTGATACAGAACCNCCCCCCCCAAAGTCCACTGCCTTTTATGCTAGCAGCTTTATGCATCACAACGACTCTGGTATCTAATCGGTGCGAGGAAGATATCTTTTATTGCAAGCTCTATTAAATCTTTAATTTCACAACGCAAGGCAACCTTGAACTGATTTACATAATCGGGATATATCTTTGCTAGAGGGAAATGTATGCTTTAAGGTTACTCTGAAAAAAGTTTACTTAAAATTGCATGAATTACATGCATTTCTTTAAGAAGTCTTCTAGGAATGAATGACTTATCTATATTATATGATAATATATAAATAAGTCATATTATCTCACATTATATCTCTTTTTCTATTAAATTTATAAATAATTTCCTAAAGAAAGACTCTTTTTTTAAGACAAACTTATCTAAAACCATATGATTTTGTCCTAAAGCTCTACATCTCAATCTCTGAGGAATGGTAGTAGCTTAAGATCCATCGTTTTACAACTTCTCTAACCTTTTAGGGCAGATATCGTATCAATAATTCGAAATTTTCCACAGTTCTACACCCTTGTAAGAAGATCTAACCCCTCCCCTTACTCCTACGCTCTTCAGATCACTTCCTTAGACTGTAATATGAACCCCCTCTCACCTCCTGTCCTCGTCGCTGATGTAGAACTCATAGCCCTTCCGCTTGGCCGACTTGTTCAGACGCATTGTGTGGCGCAGCTTCTTGGGCAGCGGCTTGTTGGCCTCCCGGCAGACCAGTTGCCTCAGGGTCTGGGATCTCGAGCAAAGGTGAGTGTACTGGCTGTAGAGCGAATGCCAGATTAGGCGCAGCACCTTGGATCCACTCTTGACGCCGCCGCCTCTTGTACCCTCTCCTGCCGTGTGGTTTTCCCCGCTCAGATCCAGCGTGGAAACGCAACCCGCAACGCTACTTGTTGTTCGGTTTTCAGTGGACATATTTTCCAAAAGACACGACCGCTTGCTCTGCTGCCCAGAGATGAACTAACTGAGGCATCGCACTCGCATGACGGGGAAAAATCAACGCCGTACCAAGGGGGACAGCGTTTTAAATGCCGCTTTTGTATTATTTTATTGGTTCAATTAAGGCGGACGCGAGACGCCGCCGCCTTCCGATAAGCGCCGAAGACCTGACAGGGTTCTCAGCGTATTTGGGACGGATCGGAGGCACGTGTAAACAAAAACACATCCCGCCCAAGGCGGAGATAACAGAGACGTCAGAGTGAAGGAGCCACAAAATCTCTCACTCTAACACTCTGCGATTTGTCTAGGTAAATATTTGCATCCCACTTTGGGTTTTGGATTTTGGGTTCAGCGTTAGATAGTACCCTTTGTTCTACACCGATCTAGCCTGGATTGCTCTCTCTCTATCTCTGGGATGATGGGTTCAGGCTGGCTTGCACCGCGAAGAACCAACCGTCAACCCAACACTGATTGGACATTATCTGGGATGCAGGGCAATGACACGGCGCTCGCACAGAGATGCGTCTTTGTCCATGTTCCATGGGCGTTAGCAGAGAGCTAGATAAGTAGTCACAGCTAGTGGTTAGGTGTGGACAAAGCTTAAGGGATCTGTTCTACTTGCTTTTAATTGTCTTTGAATGAGTAATGGGCATTTATAGCAACAATTATAGTAGATAACATATATATATATAGATCTTCTCCATTGTATTTATTATTATAATTGAAAGTAGTCATTCCTGAAGCTTTCAAAGGATTAAGAAAGGCTTCCCCAGCTCATAAACTAAACATGTTAAATCGATAAACATCAAGAATATATTTTAATAATAAAGTTCTGTATGAAATTGGACAACTATTCCTATAAAACTACCATCAAAATACCCTCTGTCATAATAAAATCCCGTATAAACTATCTCCTAACAATTATACTGGTAACGCCTTTTATGTAATAACCTATAAAACCTTTTGTTTATCAAAGTAAAGATAGTACAAGCAATAACTTATCAAGCACAGGGATACTTGACACCTCGAGGTCTGAAGATAACTCAGTCCCCATTCAAATAATATTATATAAATAATAAAGTTTCTACACGCGGCTTCTAACTATGAGTCAATTGTAATCTTTGGATTACTCACCTGCTGGTCCGCCTTGTCCCATACCTGGTTGCATTCCTGGCGGCATTCCCGGACCACCCATACCGGGCGCCATTCCTGGTTGCGTGATTATTGGCTGTTGCGGCTGTCCCGGTGGATATCCTCCGTAACCCTGCGCTGGTCCTGCGGGTCCGGGCGGATATCCGCCAAAGGCCTGGGGCGGTGGTGCTCCGCCACCGACGTATGGCGGCTGTCCTGCGCCATAAGGCGGCGCTTCTCCGTAGGGCGGCATCTGGGGAACTGGCGCGTAACCGGCTGGCTGATGTTGACCCGGAACAAAGCCCTGAAACGATCGGGAGTTGAGCGAGGAATGGTCGAATGGGGGCGTCGTTGCTGCCACTTATCGGTTATTTGGCGTGGATCGAACGTCGCTGTTCATACTTATCTCAACCAATTACATTTGCTTTTCCATTGAAAGTTGAGTTCGTATCTAAAATCTCTAGTGTATTTCCTTCCAACTGGAACCTGATAATCCCTTTGATTTAGTATTTATTGAGTATTCTGTTATTCATGTTTAAAGTTCGTCATGGAGAGAAAACCCCCATTTACCAATCTTATGTGTAATCTGTATATATTTTCCCAGTATTGCCTGACTTTATGGTTAGCTTCCTGCGTAATCTACATATAAGTATATAACCACCCCTCTTAGTTGCAATTTTATAAAATACATATTTACTTTATGGATATTTGTTAATATTACTCATTCTGTATTGAGTGTCACAATAACGTTATTGTATTGGTTGTTCTTCGTTTTTAAAAAAGCCTAAGAACAATAGGTTCTGATTAATTCCTCTTTCTTTTATATTGTTTAATGGTAAGATGTTTCTTTATTAATTATATTTACTACTATATTATATTAAAGCCAAAGCAATTAAGCATTGATTGCCTTATCCAACCTGTTTTTCAGTTACAAAAAAAATCCGTTCCTTATCCAGTTGTTTAAATCGACAAAAAAAAAACGTTTGCTTGCAATTATATGCACGATGCTTTTGCTGACTCCTCAGTAAGTTGAATCAAGCTCAGTGTTATGGCAATGCAGACACGAATGACTGTGTGATTATGGTTTACAAATAAACACAGTTTAAACTCAGTAAATAGAAACCCTTGCTGTATTATAAGAGATGAAATTCATTACTAAAATTTAAACGAACTCAACAACTAACAAAAATTCGTTCGTTTCTATATGATTCTTTCCCTTTCACAGGAATATTAAATTAATTAAATTAATTAATCAGTGTCAGCTTAAGCCTATTTTTGTTAATGTCCCTTGAACTTCTCGGTTTAATATACGAAATATTTTCTCATTTGCACTAATCATTAATGCAATAAAAATGTTGTACTTCTTCAAATTTACTTTTGACTTCTTTAAAAAAGGAAAATATTTGGGATCAGTTACAAGAATTTAGAATTAGGCTTAACAGGACATGGAGAAAGTGGTTTATTGTAATATTTTTCTTCCACAAAATATGATTTTGGGTAGTTTCAACAACGAGAAATTCAATAATAAATTTGGAAGACTCCTACATCTTTAAAAATATTAATATTTGAAGATTAGTTTTCTAAATTAAATTAAGTTAAGTAAATCGTAAATTTTTCCTTTTTGTAACAATTTAAATTTTTTAGAAAAACCTCTCTATACCTTTTATTGGTTCCTCTTATCGAGCACCCACTGTAGTACATTCCAACCCAGCAGCTAGTGACGTCATGGCAGCTCCTCCCCCGAAATTCGCGCACACACACGCACACCATCAAAAATAGTGTGTAAATATAGCGACAAATTTGGAACTCACGTAATTCATGGGCGGCGGCGGCTGCTGGTGTCCCGGGGGCGGCGAATACGGAGCAGACTGATGGGGATGGGGGGGCGGATAGCCACCAAATCCTTCGGACGGCGGAGCATTTGGCTGATATCCGGATCCAAAGCCAGGCGGTGCATAGCCGCCCTGGTTCACGTTGCTCTTCATTTTCGGCGCTGTTCCCGCTGTCCCTGTGCCGCGTTGTTGTTGCACTTCAGCGGAGTTGTCTTGGCCACGCCCCAAGCGGAATCGCAACAATATTGCTTTGTTTTGAACGCCGCAGGTTTTATCTAATTTTTTTGCAAGATAACCCGTTGTTTTGTCTTCGATGTTCCTATCGATATAATCGATGAAGGGTATCGATAGTTATATCCAAGTTATCGCATCTCCTTGATTCCAATTTTTCCCTTTTTCAGAACCATTCAGCAAGAAATATTACCCTTACGATAACTGGTCACACCTCAGTTAGAGTGTAGCTTTTGTAGACATGTGGCAACACCAAGATCCCATAGACTCAAAAGTCTGGCAACTCTAGCCTTGAAACTTAACGGTCTGGCAATGTTTACCCGCGTTGCCACCTCTTACAGTCTAGTGGTTCGGGGCAAGGTTGGTTGTTAACTTTGCTAACAAAGGTGGTGAGATACACTTGTGACATATAGATGGCGCCAAAACGGCGCTCCACAGTGGCGAACAGATCAGGAGGGCAAGTTTTTAATGTAGATTTATTTATATCTCTTAGATTGATATAGAAAAAGTAAGAAAAAGAATAGAATAAGTTAATATATGGAGCATTTGTTTTTTTCTACAAGCTTGAAAAAAGGTGACATTCTTAGCCCTTTCCTGTTTTATACCATTTGAACAATAAAATTGATAGTAATAATGTTTAAGAATATTTGAAATGTAAGTAAGTATATTTTAAAAAAGAAGTCACAAGTTCAGAGTATATTCTATTAGGGAAAAACATTTGTTTTGGAAAATGCTTAATTAAATAAATTATTTCCCTATTTCATAAAACACCGAAGATATATTTCAACTTAAATATTCAATTGCTAAGCCAGCAAAATTAACAACTAAATTAAGTTAACGTATGTTTATTATATGCTTTTTTGTCCTTTTAGAAATAAATCAAAGCTTTATCTCGGCACACAGAGGTTCTAATAATATTCCAGACTTCAATGAATCGGGCAGAAAGATTTCCAAATAGTCGGACATTTTTAATTGTACATATAGCACATTTTTGCTTCTGGCGATAACCTTTATCTCTTATCTGTATAATGATTTCATCAGGGAAGAATTCAGGCATTCAAAAAATATTGTTTGTAGTTTTGCTAATTATTTCGCACGTGCTTTATAATAAAATTTAAATTCAATAAAATAATAAAATATATTAAAATATTTCAGAGTTATGTGATTTTGACAATTTTTTCAACATACAAATACAAAGAATAAAAATAACTTAGTAAGTCCAATGTAGATAATTATAAAAACTACCATAAAAAAATAAATTAAACAAGTTGGAAAAGGTGCAAAATATTCACTAAAATAATGGCGTTCTCTATTATTAAATAGAAATAACAGGCCGGCGGTATTTGAGAATCTTACACAAAAAATCCATTTTGTATGCCACACTCACACTGGCACACCCTCTCACTCACAGAGACACACACACACACAGCACACACAGTACAGCCCACATTTTTTTCTAATGCGCAAATTCGCAGTGCGAGGGTGCGACAGGGGTGGTGGCCAGCGAGGGAGAGAGGGCGTGGACCAGGGAGCGAGGCATAGAGAGGGCGGCGTAGTTAGCGCGCATAAAAAATGGCGGTTTCCGACGCAAGTAAAATGCAAAAAAAAAATAAAGAAGTGGGTAGAAAAAAAACTGCGGACAGGGTGAGCTGGCTGTCGTTAGAGCGAGAGAGAGATTGAGAGAGGGTATGCCGGGGGAAGCAAAAAAAAAATGCTAAAACACTGTATATATAGAAAAAAACGGCAAGCAGAATCCACCCCATTTCCACGGACATCCAGCAGACGTTCCTCACTCACACACACACACACACAAGCACACAGCACAGTAATTACCCATACAAATGCAGCGGCAAATGGAGAAATCGTCATCATCATCATCATTGTCGTCGTCATCATTATATTAATAGTGATGGGAGGTTTTTCCCCATATACTGTAAGAAAAGCGGAAAATCTAGCATTATTTTTTTATAATGAAGAGGCATTCTTAGCAGTGGAATTCTTATTTATCCTTTTAACATTTAAATTACACGATTTTTTACAGTAAAGATACTTTTTTTTTAATGTATCCCTATTTACTTAAAGACCTACAACATTTTATTGCATACATTTGGGCGCCCTTTAAAGCGATTTAAAATCTCTTACAGTTTCTAAGGCACTCTTGTAATACTATACTTCTCATAAAGTATGTTTTTTGTATTTATTTATTGTTAAATATATTTAAATCAATTTCTAAAGATTAGTGTGCATTTGTAGCTAAGCAATTTACTAATACTTTTTTTATTTTATGTACTAGAAATATGTTAAGTATTTTTATTTTACAGCTGCTTTACTTTCTAAAAAAATACAGACAAATAAGAGACTTATAAAAATAATTAAAACTGTAAATATTATAATCATTTTCCTATTTACTTTATTATAATTTATGTCCCTATTTAAAACCAAGAAAAATATTTCTTTGTGCATTTGTGAAATCAGTGGACTTTGGAGGTCCTGGCAAGGCATCCAGAAATGAGCGCTTAATGCGCCATATAGCGCGATATCTGTGTGTTTGTGTGGGTGAGTTTAGCACATTCAATTAGTTGACTTTGCAGTGGCGGCAAATCCAGTATCCAGCATCCAGTATCCAGCATCCTGAATGCAAAAAAAATAAAACAGCCGAGCGGGAACATATTTGCGGTTGGCAACCGACCATAGAGGCACAAAAGCCTGGCTCGGCAGTGCGGCAATTGTTGCTATGCCCTCCCATCTGGTCCTGTTCCTCAATACNGGGGGCCACCACCCCATGACCTTTGCCAGGGCCGCCGGTGAACGGTTCAGTGCGGGAGGAGCTCTCAAAAAATCAGGCAAGCGGCAAGCAGAAAGCATAATACAACGGTAAACAGCCATGCGGGTCCTTGCTTTTGGTACTCACACTATAAATAAATGGCAAAAATATGCTTCCTTAAATATATAATAAAAAAATAAAAATAAACAACCGTCAAACTGTTTCTCCCTGTGCACCATTCACGTTGCCTTTGAGCCTGGCCCCACGCCTCATTAGCCATCGTTTCGTCCTTAAAGCTGCGCTGTCAAGCCTTGAATTCCTATCTGCCTGAACTTTAGCAACGATTATCGCAAAAGGGATCTAATTTATGGCCTTGTCCTTCGCCAGCAGATCGCCAGCAGGAGCCCGCGACCATAACTCAAGATTCCGAGATGGGCCATCAAGTAAGACGAGACTACCGATAGATCAAGATCAGGCAGATGCCTCTAAAAGAGGTCCCTATTCATCAATCCTTAAAGGTGGAAAGTGAAGGAAAGGGAACGTGTTTTAAGTTAGCAAAATTAACAGAGGTTGTAGGGTTTATTAAACCATAGAAAATTATATTAAAAACATAAAGAAAACTACAAATAATTAGTGAAGTTCCTCTCCCAAAACAAGTTATTCTTTAGACACAAAAAAGCTCATAAAGGACCAACCGGTTTTAGTTTTTTATAACGAATTATTTTCTAATAAAAATGAACAAATAAAAGCAAGACAAATATGTAGAATCTTTTTAAACAATCTGAGAAATAAATACATAAATATATAACCAATTCTAAGACAACGTAGACTCCCTTCTCCCCTCTAAAGAAATCTCAGAAAATCTCTGATCCTACAAGCCACAATCTCTCAACTTGGTAGCAAATTGCTTTGACCTGATCCTGAAGAATAAAAAAGCCAGTTTGCCAGTTAACCAACTCCATATTGCGTTGGGTCAGTAAAGCGTGGGAACATGGGCAAAAAATCGAATAAAAATGTGTCAATGCCGCTGCCGAATGGAGGGGGGAATGGGAACAGGGGCTTGAATTGGCCACTGCAACTGGCCAGCCACTGCATTTGGTCAATGGCCAGTGGCCTGGCCGCCACCAGCTGCGTGACCCTCGGATGAGAAGAGAAGCGGCGGCGACCACGATGTGCACATGTGCATATGCCAAATGCAATCACGATGTCGCGATTTCCAAAACGAATGACAGGAAGTGCGCGCAGATACACAGATGCACAGATACAAGGACGAACACACAGATAGCGAGTAAAAAAAAGGAAAAACAACAAGGGGTCAACACACACACCTGGCCCAAAGCACTTCACCTTGCCGTGGGTCAGTTACCGACCGCACAACCAAAGGGGCGAGAGTGTTTTCTAGCTAATTGCTTAATTACAATCCCGGGACAAGAAGGTCAGCCGACGGCTGGGAGAAACTGGGTCAGAAAAGGCGGCGAAAAAAAAGGGTTATGCGGAAATCTTAATGAGTTTTCACCACCACCCCCCTTGCCCCATCCAAGCTATCCTTGGAATGCTTTCTAATTAAAAGCACAATGACCCGTCGGCAACGACCCTTTTTCCGGGGCTATGCTAATGAGTCCGGCACGCACTTTAGTAGTGTTAGTCGGTGGCGACGGCGACGGCGAGGCCTGGAAAATTAATTATCAAGTGTTGAACTTGGCCTGTCCTGACCGCTTTTTAAAGCCCCGGCGCTTATTGATTTTTGTTTTTCGCCTCTATTTCCAGGGGGTTGCGGGCTGCGGCAGAGTGGACCTTGTCTGGTCGCCACATGTCATGGCCAAAGATTTAAATCGGAACCGACAGCCGGGCAGCAGCCGGGCGGGCAGGCAGTCTGTGTTTTTTGTCCGATTTTTGCTTCCCCTTTTTCGAACCCTTTTTTTCTGTGCGCGACGCCGCTTTGTCCCTTGCCTGGCCGAGTGGCTCAACCCTTTTTCGGGCGGGCAGGACGCTGGGCAGGACTTTGACAGGATGCTGGTCGCTGGCACACGGTAATTGCTTATTTAAGCGCGCGCCTTTATCCTTCAACGGGATGCCAGGATATGCAAACAGGGCAGCGTCGAGGAGCGGAAAATAAATCTAGAAAAAGCAACGGCAGCAGCAGCGAGAGCGCGAAACAAAGGCCAAGCAAATGCCCCGTGTAATTACAGGACGACGAGGGGCATGAGGTCCAGGGGCGGGGCAGCTGTCTGGATGGCCGGACCATCCAGGAATATTCAGGAATCCAGAAATCCAGGAGCATCTCGAAATGAACTGCCAGCAAAGGAGAAAGGATGAAGGATAAAGGGTGGCGGCGACGAGGTAGCCACGGGTCGCCGTGCGTGCATATTAAAAATGTTTCCCAATGAAATTTTCGGCTGCTTTTGGTCCAGCCTGGACTGGTGAGGGCAGGGGGTAGGGATAGGAGAGTACACTGAGGAAATATTACTTTTGGAATAAATAATATTTCAATATCCACTGAACAAGGAAAATAATCTTAAAGGCTTTATTGTTATTTAGATTTTTGATTAGCAACAGGACACTAATTATTCCATAATTACTATATTCTCCAAGGACGTATAATCTTTGATTAAAAAGGATACATATTTCTGCTATTATTAATATATTTTATACAACTTTTTATATCCTTTTCCTATTTTTATTAAGTTTGTTCCTTAAAACTTGATTTTTTCTTAAGAAATACCTGAAATATCATACATTTTTATAGAGTTTTCTTATTTAATTTAACTTAAATAAATACCCAGAGCCCTGCTATTTTTTTCAGGTGCACTCAAAGGGTTGGGCAGCTTTTACTGTGCAGCGAACTGTGAGGTCCTCGGTCCCTCTATCCTCCTGCTCCTGCCCCCTGCCCTGCCTGCTAAATAAAGAGCAGCTGTCGCTATCTCCTCGCCCATATCGCCATCTCGGAATCTGAACGGTTCCTGGGGTCATCTCGCGACCTAACGGGGTGGATCCGATCGATCTGGGGTTTTCACAGACTATCGCTTCGGACCTTTCGCTGTTAGATGGGCAAACGTTAAGCTGCAGACAGCTGCTGCTGCTGGCCGGCAATCGCAAACAACTTTTGTTAACAACTCAATAAGCATTGGTAACAATTGCAGAAAAAAAGCTGCCACGACACTGACCGTTCATAAATTATAACCAGTTGTCGCTTTTGGTGGGTGCACAGAAAGAAAAACTATATGAAATGAGATTATTATGACTTCAGAACTATAACTACTATGATATGGCAAGGATTTGGACATGTAAATATCTTTAAATCATTTTAAATTTAAATAATAAATAAAAGTAAGCACCTCACATTCTTCTGTGTGATTTATATATTAAATTATTATTTAATATATTAAGTATTAGTATAATTTGGATACAAACATATAAGGTAATTCCTTTTGGGAACTCTGTTATATTTTCCATTGTAACTTTAAGCCTTTCTGCACCTATATTACAATTTTTACACCATATATCATAGTTTGATGTTGTAATTTAATGTTAATTAATAAGAAAAAAGTCTAAATTAATTACCAACATTTAATGATAATTACTTTTTCCCTGTGCTATTGACTTGATTGATCCGCCGATCGCTTTATGGGCAGGTACACAAAAGCCGCGCAGATTGCTGGGGCATTTTTCAGCCTTAATGACACTAAACGAAGGTGGACGACGACATAAGCTGAATATATATACATATATATATATGCATATATTCATATGTGTATAAAATCTCCATACGGCTGACACAAGAAATAACTGAAATTATTGTCAATTAATTACCAGAGACTGGGGCTGGTCTTTGACGCGTTTGACAGACGGTAGGAGTTGTCCATAAATAGCAGGCGTGCGACGTTCTCTCTATATGTTCAGGTGCCTCAGGTGCACAATTAGTCAGGGACGGGGATTTCAAGGGGGGTTTTCAATAAGTAAGAGGAAATTCCTTACTTAATTATTAATAATAATAAGTTTATTAATGAACAGTTTGGCTTGATTTAAAAAACCCATATCTTGGCTCTTAATTATGTTAATATTGCTACAAAAAGTAATTTATAAAAATATTTCCATAAAAGATATGGAAACCCATATAATCCCCCCTGAAGGCCACGCCTCTGTTCCGCCTTTTGGCCTTTTTGCCAGTGTGGCTTAGCTGCCTAAATGGCTCAAAGCGTTTTCGCCAGGCATTTGCATAGACCAAGAGGCCAAGAGACCCGGCCAAGAGCCAAAGCGGCAACAATTGCTGGCTGGCCGATCGGAGCAATAAACGAATGTAATAATAATGAATTTTAATGTCGCGCATTAACAATTCTTGCATTTTAATTGGTCCACCCAAGCGATCGCAGCAATCTGAACCTGAATTGGTATCTGTATCTGTATCTGACTCTCTGACTCTGACGCTGCCTCCAGAGGCCGTGTGGGCTGGCATAAATTGTCGCTGTTGATATGATTTAGTGACATGGAACAATGCACTGGAATTTATGGCAAAAAGGGGCTCTCCGATGCATTTAAGCGGATTATGTCCGAGCTCTGCGGCTTGGCGTGTAAATATAAAATTCAGCTGTAATTTGTCAGCAAACATGACAAAATCGACAAACTCGGGGCTCAATCGTTTGCAAGCCATTCGAATGTTCGGAAAATGTTAATGAATGCACAAATCATAATGGGAATATTTCTCTCGAAACAAAAAACAAAAAAACAAAAAACTAGTAAAAAAATGGAGGCGTATCCCCATCGATAAGCGACAAACCGAGGGCGTTACCTCGCAAATTGGAAGGGGCTTGAGATCGGAAAAGTGGATTCAAGGCGGTGGCACCGCTTCCATTAGGGAATCTGCTCAATCAGTGTCAGCGATAAACTAATTTTTATAGCCCCGCCGAGGGGCCATCTCTTAGCTGAGGGAGTTTTGGTTCCATAAGCAGTTGAGTTACTTTATTTAATAAATATTTATGGAAATTGTGAGGCTTTGGGGATAATAAAAACAAAGGGAACACACTTTAAAAGGTGTAAAATTGTTTTTTAATAATTTTAATATGTAATATATGACCTAATGGAATTATTACACAACAAATTAATGAGTAACTAGTTTAGTTTAGTGAAAAAGGATAAATGTACATATATAGAAAACTATTAAGGTTTGTTTAATACAATTTTCTCTATTTTTCCTACAGCAATTACCAAGCTCTTAACTAAGTAATTACTACTTAATAATTCCTTTTTTTATGGCTACTAAATGCCTGGCAGTAGGGTATTTTGGCGGCTTATTCCCCTGGCCTCAACGACCACACATCTTTGCATTCGCCCTGATTTGCCATCCTTTACCTTTTGGCCTGGCCATAAAAGTTTTATTTATTTGCCATGGCGCTACAAGCAATGGGTGGGATCTTCATTAGCGCTAAAATGGTTTTCCAAATTGTAGCCAACGGCATAACTAACCTCCACCTTGGACAGCCTCCGCCCAGGCCCCACTACGGATGGCCAAGACCATTGACCACCGGCCTTGTTGGATGCAAAACCCACTGGCCATTGGTACTAGATAATATATGAAAAGGTAGCTAAAATTGGAAAGTTATAAATAAAATTATGAATATAAATCAAATTTCTTTTATAATAATAATATAAAGTACTTAAAAAAATATTATTGTACTCTTTAAGAGATCTTTTCTACTTTTGTAAGCAAAGAAATGAATAATAATTGGCTTGAATGAAGGTATAACTTAAATATTTTGCACTCTTTAAATATATATTATATTATTTATTTAATTATAAACATTTCCTTTAACTAACCATAAATATTGTTAGTGAACCTTAGCCTTTATCCAGAAAATAGCCAACTGGCTAACACTGCTGGCAAATTGCAATCGAATTATGGCCATCAGGGAGATCGCCTTGGTTTATGAAGTCGTAAAGAGCACTCCCCTGCACCTGCACCTGCGACTGCACCTGCTCCTGCACATTGCGCCAACTCCAACTGCATCCTCATCTTTTCTCTGGCATTTTTCTCCATCAGGGACAAGGCTTTCATCCCGAGCAGAGCAGGCGGCAAGTGCAGCGGAGGAGCTGGCGGCGGCTTCAGCATCTGTCACATGCAATTAGAGTGCGCACCACACACTAATTAACTGCAAGGCGGCCTCCGCTCACCTTTTGAAGTGGGGTGGGTGGGATATCTGGGGCTGTAAGCATCCTTATAATGTCGCAGCGCCACTCGAGGATTTCCCAGAGGCAGGGACACAGCAGTTTGTCAACAGGAGACACGCGAAATGAAAAGAAATTGCCACTGTCTGCCGCTGGTTTGCTTTTTACGCCTGGCAGCAGCGGCGGCAGCAACCGGGGAAAATGGAGGAAAAGCAGTAGGAAAAATACAGAGTAGAGGGGAAAATGCATAGGAAAGCGCAGAGGGCAAGCCAAAGGGAAGCCAGAGTGAAAATGTAGAAAGAGAAACGCCAAGGAAACGCAGCCATCTGCACGAATTGTAATTGAAAAGATTTCCCTTGAAGGAATTACAAGAGCGTGGCGAGGATCCCTACCAGCTTTCCACTTTTTCATCTTTCCTCAACCCCAGCCTCCCTCCCTCCGTCGAAAAAGAAAAGCTACGAATTTAATAAGGACACCCGCGGCGAGTTTATATTGTACTTTGTGTGAAAAATAATAGTTTTCTAACCAGACTGAATTGGCCAGGGGGCCAAAAGGCCCAAGAAATTCTGGGCGGGCGCCGGCCCTGTCGGTGTGCAAATAATTTTATTAACCGGAAAATATTCCTGGCCAGGCGTCGGCACGAAATGCCCTCAAATATGCGGCGCTAATGGAGAAATATTAGTGAGAGCCAAAAACCAAAGTCGAATGGAATTCAACATTCAGCTTTAAGGCATTTTCATTTAGCCACCTCCTCCTCCTCCTCGGACTCCTTTGCGCCCTCGCCATCCTTTGGCTTTTCTCTGTCTTTCTGCGGTTTTGCAAATGTGGCAATGGCAAATGGAAGAGCTGAGGCATTTTTTAATGAAATCCCTGAAAAGGAAGTCCAGCCACAAGGACTCGCGGATGAGCTACAAGTTGAAATTGATGGTGACGCCGCGACTGCTGCTGCTGGGGGGTTGTGTCCAGTACAGTTGTGTGTGACTTTCAATGGGGAAAAATATATATTTTACTCAGGAAAAGTTGAAAAAAATATATTATAATGCCTCCTTGGTTTTTTAAAGAATTTATTTAAATATGTATATTAAGTAAAATAATAAAATATCTTAAAATGTGGACTACTTTTTAATTATTATATATTCTTTAAGATATCTATGACGGTTAACCTCTTGAAATTATTATATTATCATTAATACATGTTCCTTATTGATTTGAATATATATTTTTAACATTTAATTAATCTCCCCCTTTGCCATACATTTTTTCTTAGAGTGTACAGCTTCTTTGCCTCTTTGGTGACTGTACATTTATTTCTATTTTAGCCGCGTTTTCCCCGCTGAGCTTTTTGGCTGAAAACGAACTTCTTCTGGTTGGTTTGGCTGCGTCTGCGGCATTTTCATTTGGCATCCGCGCCTGGGGAGCGAGGCGGGGCCACACAAAGGGGTCAGCCCCAGGAAGGAAGAGGCGTGGCCAGGTGGGAGGTGAGGAGAAAAACCCTCTGGGGAGGCGCCAATGAACTCAGGTGGCAAATTAAAGTATTAAAATAATTACTTGCCCGCCGCCACACAGACAATGCAATTATGAGCAGCAAATTGAGGAGGCCGCAGGGGTTAGGCCCTAGGGGCTGTCATGGACTTTCCCTCCTAATGAGAGTATCAACAATCGATATTCCAATCAATGACAACCGCACAATCGATCAACAAGAAAGCCAAATATATATATGGCAGCATCAACAGCGGCTAAGTGATCAATCGGAGCACGAACCCTCTAACCCTGACTCCTGAGCGAGGGGTGAGATCCAGCAGGGGTGCAACCCCTGACGTTTTTTTTTTTTTTAGAATGGAAAAGGATAATAGGCTTACGCTTTTTTTGTCTCGTCCACTTTTGTTTATTGTGAAATTTGCTCAAGCACTTGAAACTGACAATTTTGTGACTCTGCTTTATTGACTTCCAGGCGGTTCCGTCAAAATCCCATTTGTTTGTCAATAAATTTGCAAAAAAGAAAAAAAAAACATGGAAATCTGTAGAAAGCAAAGGGGAGGGAAGAGGATATGGCTGCTATGGCTTGTTGCTATTTTTTGGTTCTCTTTGGATTTTTTTTTTTTTGCTCCACTTGATTGATGTTCTCACATTGCCTCTTTTGATGGATTCTAATGAAGTTGTCTTGGCGGGGGAAATCTTGCGGAAAATGTCTCCATAATTGGTGGATAGTTAATGGCTTTTGTGGGATCAATTAATCAAGGGAATATGGGGAGTGATGAATGAGGTCTGTTAATTTGCGGTAAGGAAGTTAAAGATGGTAAAAAACTGATGTTTATAAGCTTGTAATTCTTGCACAAATAATTAATTAATAAAATAAATTTAAATAAAATTAATGGAATATTAAATACCTAAAGCATATTTTTATAATATTACGCCTTTAGAATTTATTTTATAAAATGGAAATCACTCAAACAATCATTGTTTATTGAAAGGAAATTATTATTAAAATGTGCTTATTTTTCTTATACTTATTTATCATTTTCTGAAATTTAAATAGCTTAAGTAATCATCATTTATTAACAGGAAAATGGTAATAAAATATATAAACAGTATATTTGCTAATAGATAAATATATTTTGTTATTATTCTTGATCCAAAAAATTATATTCTTAAAGAAAACAAAGGAAATAAAGCCTATTGAAAATCAAGCTAAAATAATTGTGAGGTTAGAGACTTTTAGATAGAGTTCCGCTCCCAAAACATGCCCCATTCGCCTCACCCGATTTGGCATTCCACTCGACAAATCCTTGAATTAAATCCTGGATTTTTTTCCGCGCTACTTTTAGTCAAAATTTATAACACTAAATGGAGCCGACAGCTTGTCAGTGGCAATGCGCTTTTAAGCTAACAAGCGTGAGCGAAACAAACACGACAACAACAGAGGAAAATCCATTTACATTAAAATTTATAGAGCATAAAGTGAGCGTTTTTTTTTATTTTAATTTCATTTCATTTCGTTGCCAGCGAACAGCAGCAGCATCCCGTAAGGGCAGGATGCAAAAAATTGTTACAGTTTGACTATAAAATTACAAATTTTTTGTTGTGTTTTTTTTTCTCCTCTTCCCTGGCTTTTGGGTCCTTTATTGTTGAAAGAGAATATGTCAGCATGTGATTCCAAAAAGAGGAAAAAAATCTGGAAACAAATTTTAATAAAAACTCACCGGAAATTATGTGCGTAAGGCAGTGACACAGGAAGAGGGGAGAGGGGAGGAAGGACGCCGGCAATGAGGTATATATATTCACCTATATAGACCGTAAGTACGCAGCACAATATTGTTGTCAGGGAGATTTTTGTTCCGTTTTTTTTTTTGGCTTTTTCTCTTGTTTTTTTTTGGTTTTTTGTTTTTTTTTTTTCTGTTTGGTGTTGCGTTCCGTTCACTCTGCCACACTATTTTAATTTTTCCGCGTCGCTTTCTGTGCGGCACGAACAATTGAATTATTTCGGTACGAGAAAAGGCGAGGGGTGGACCAATTCCCATTAGCCGAGTGCCACCCCACGATCATCGCCGGGCCCAGCAGCTCAGGGGGGGAGTTCCATCCTCTTCTCATCAACGCCTCGGTGAAGACCAGAAAAAAAATTATCGAAAAAAATCTGTAGAAAAAATATGAATAAACGGATCCTGGACAAAAAATTGTTGTAGCAAAAGTTGTACGACGTGACTGCTGGCAAGTTTCTCGTTTTTTTTTGAACGTTCTATTATAACTTTTTTTTTGTTGAACAAATTTTTAGACGACTTGATTGGAATGTCAGATAAAGTCAAATGGATTTCAGCGTAAATTAAGTTGCCACAAAAATGGAGAATTTCACCCAAGTCAGCTGCCGGCAGAATTTTTGGTTTGAGATGGAAAAAGTTTAGCGGGGATAATGGTTTTTTAGGGGAAAATATGGAAGGGAAAATATGGGATTATTATTATAATGGGAATCATGAAAGTATGGATAGTTTATAAAAATAAATAAATATCAAATAATATTATTACAGAATTCTGTATATTAATTTGTATTTTAACCTATTAGGAATATATTATTTTGGTTACTATAATTTTTCGGACTGCTTTTAAATGTTAGAAAACTAATATTTGTTCAGAAAATTCTTTTCAACCTTTAAGATACCTTTCTGCATTAAATAAGTTAATATTCCTGAAGTACTTAGTAAAAATATATAAAAACTTGGAAGGCCATAGATAATTTGATATACAGAACAACACATAATAATTTCAGTAAAAATCTAAGAATAAGCCTATATCTTTTTCAATAATCTTTTACCTTTAAACCATAACTTAAAATATAATAAGGTTCTTTTAGGGCATAAAATCTAAATAGACATAAAAAGAATAAAATGCATACAAAACCAGTTAAACCGGTCTCCTTGACGAAATATTGTGGTATTTTTTATGAAAATATTTGAGCCATTTCGCATATGAATATCCCGGCAGAGCGAATAAATTAAAACCCTTTTTATTTCGGGCCCGGCAGGCAGCTGGACAAGTTTCGGGTGAATTCAGGTAGGAATTCAATTAAAATCGCTGGAAAGTAGGGGAAGTAGGGCAGCATCCTGCAAATACAGAAAAAACACAGATGATCGCCACACACATATTGTGAGCGAACAATCACATAATATCGGAATACCGACCGATCTCCCATTCATTACGTGGCATTCATCCTTTTCACCCTTTTCACCCGTTGGCGGCGTTGACAAAACTGTTGCCTTAGTTTCTAATGCCGCATTATCCTGGTCCCGGGTCCTGGGTCCTGCTAAGTGACATTCCGTCTAATTTGAATATTGCCGCCGTCGTCGTCGTCGTCGTCTTCGTCGTTTCCCACGATTTATGTTTATGATTTGTCGGTGACTGAAGAGAAAAGAAAAGGACCTCCTTTTCAGGCTTCTTGGGCACTCGACAAAACGCTGCCGTAACCCTGGCTATGCTAATGCAGTTGCCATAAATTCGAAGAGAGAGCTCCTGGCTACAGGTTCCCCTTCTATACATATATTTCCCCTTCGAACGGAGCTCCTGCTTTTGTCCTGGCATCCGTAATTGTTGTAGAAATTATTTACACATTTTTAATTGGCACTCAAGTGGTCGCGTTGCCCCCCGCTGTTTAGCTCACATCCTTGGCTCCGAATTTAAATCGATTGCCTCAGGTTCCTTATTAGCCGCGTTCCTCAAGGATAAATAATTGAAATATATGTTGGAATATTTTCTTAATCATTAAATTATATATAAATTATAACCTGAAATGAGTTTTTGCATTTATTTATGGCCACATTTTGACCTACTCCTTTTTGGCAGTCCCAACGATTGATCAGCGTTTGCAGGAAGGACTCCCCTTGTGGGTGCCTTGCTGACTCCAAGGAAAGCGAGGAAAAATGTACAATAAAAAAAAAGTAATTATGCCGACTAAGAGCTTCATCAGACATCCCATTATGCGGCCTGCACTCGACACAAACACACACAGAGGCACACACACAGGCACATACCATGCATGCATGCGGTCCATAGTGCACGGTGGAAACAAAAGCTACCTTTGTGCCACAGCCATGCCCCTGCCGCACCGCCCCACCACCCCATTTTCCAGCGTCATCATAAATGTTTGCATATGAAGTGCGGGCGGGACATGGGGTAGGTTGGGGGGTGTGGCATGCACTTGAGTTGAGGCATTGAAAAGAAGAGAAAAACCTTGCGTTGGGATTAAAAATGCAGTGCATTGAATTTGCACAGCCTCCTCCGTCAGGGTTCCCTTTTCCTCTTTTTCTTCTCCCTTTTGCAACAAATAATGATGCACTTGAAAAAGCCTGCGAGTGTGTGTTGGTGGGTGTGTGTGTGCACAACAACAGCGGCAGAAGTTGCAGAGAAAAAATATATCATTAAAAGCCTCCCCTGCTCTCCAAAGCGCAACACCCCTTTTTATCCTGGGAGCATCGCTTTATTAGAGCCAAAGAACGAAGCCGCCGCCGCTGCTGCTTGCTCCTTGCTCCTTGCCGACAACATCCATGCCATTAATATTTCATTTAACGCTGCAATTGTCCCAAGAGCAATACCCCCCACGCCCACTTACACCTCTACCTACGCCCCTAAATAGCCTTAAAATGTTTAATTCATTTTATGCGATTTCATTCAGCTCGGGTTTTAATTATGAGCGGAGACCAGCGATGACGCCGCGTCGCCTGGAGTGGATAGTCGGCCGCAGAGGGGCCATGCACTGGGAGAAAATATAACATAATATTTCAAAAAAATATTGCCAAAATTCGGGTTACTTTTAAGTAGATTTCAGGCTATTAAAAGGTTTTCTTGATAGCAAAAAGTAAACTACTGTTAAATAGAGAGTAAACAAATATTTAACTTAACAATTAAACTTTTTCGTGGACCCAAAAATATTTATAAAATCCCTAAGGACTTCTTTGTTTTTTAAATTTTTTTATTTTACTTTTAAAATATATATTTTTCTGGCAGTGCACCTGTGTAGATGCCAGTCAACTGACTTGTGTAATTTGTGCATAAGTTTCATTTACTTTGGGGGCGACATAATCTTCAGTCGCTTACTCCGCCTCCCCCCCGGCTAATGTCAGCTATCCAGCTCCTGCTACAGCTCCTGCTCCTGCTGGTGGGTCCTTCTTCGCCAGCCAGTGCTCCTTGTGCTCCTGCTGCTGTGTCAGCCGCGTTGGGCGTTGGCAGCTCTCTTCCTCGCTCCACTCTCTCGAAATGCAAAAAATTGTCTCAATGGCCTTGCCCGGTCTGGTTTGGTCTGTGATTATGCACTTGATGTGATGTGCATAAAGCTGAATTTTAATTACGAGTAAATATTTAAACCATTAAGCTTAAAAAGTATGCTGCAGGCTAAGCAGCAGCAGCATAAATAGGGCTAAGACGAGAGGGTGGTGCTGCTGTCCAAGTGGATGTCGCTGAAAATTTTTGCAAGTAGTTATTTCCTAAGCGAGCTCTCTGACAGCCATAAGGAATTAGAAGGCACTGGGGGGGTAAAGTAACATGGTGCTGGGATGTGAATTTGGAAATATAATTATGAAGGGAATCGTAGGTAGGACGCTCTTAGTAAAATATATAATGAGGATTGCTTACTTTCAGAGCCAAAAATAAGGATTTATAGGAATTTTTATAAAGGGAAAGTCACCAGCTTATTCTTATTAGATTTCTGATTTTATTGACTGTTTAAAAAATATATAAAAGAGCTTAGAGGTATATTATATGTTCTGTTTGTTTTACAAAAGCTTGGATAATGTGTATCTCTTTTTTCTTTTTACTGTAACTTTTAGGTATAAATACAAATTATAAGAGACTCCTTAAATCAGTGGTCCGCACCATTACAGTCACAGCTTTGAGCACGCTTTAAATGAATTAAATATATACGAATCCACAATGAGCTCCATGGCAAATATATATGATTTATATGTTTTATTTTATTTTGATACTTTGCAAACTTTTGCAGAAACATATATCCTCTTTTTTTGTTGCTTTGTTAATACTCTGATTAATTTGCACAAGAACAACGGGAAATATATTTTATTAATTGTTCCAGCCCTTGGTGTGGGGCACTCAATTAAAAGTTTCAACATCGACATCCCAGGCAGACGAGTGTCGATAACAGTGGCGGTCAAAAGTGTGTGTACATGGGTAATCAATGCAAATAAACGCGAATCACTCATCGATCGATGTTAATAAATAAAAAAGGAAGAGCAGGGGAACAAAAAAGTGAATAAAAAATACTGTGAGAAGCAAACGAACAGGAAAAGTTTTCAACAAAGCCATAAAAAAAAATGGCGGAATATACAAATGGGAAAAATAATTCCATTTCAAGAGCGGGGAGAAAGGGAGCAAAACAGGAGGTGGTCGATGGTCAGGACCTCTGACAGGCGCCTGTTGTTTTTGCTGTTCGCTCTGCCTGCCGCTCTGCTGATTATGTGTATTTGCATG
>JAEIIU010050497.1:43605-67355 GCA_018874675.1 Drosophila baimaii
TACCCCATACTTTCAAGCCCCTCCTCCTCCCTTTCCCCATGTGTAATCACAAACATGCAACAAAAGCCAGAAGCAGGCTCAAGTTAATGACTTGGCAACATGTTGAGAACACGGATGCAGTTCGAAAAGGACATGCACTGCAATAGCGAGAGATAACATCAGCAAAGTATATAGTATATATTATATGGAAAGGATTAAAAATAATATAGAGCTATAACATTCTCTTATTTATTAAGAAATCAATATATGAAACCTAACAAGCTTTAACTATTTTATTTCTTAGTTTAAATCTAGAAAAAGTAAGCCCAATATTTATATTTATTTTTCATGATTTTTGGTGGAAGGTAGATTATTAATTTAAAGCTTATTTTGTACATTAAAGAACATTTAATGATGTTAATCCTCTTAGCAAAGTTAAAAGATTTCTCTATAAGTCTAATTTTATTCCCAGTGCCACTGCCAATGAAGTTAAAGTCAAAGCTGGCCATGGAGATGGATGTGGGATATGCACCTGCATTTTATTGCATCCTGCCGCCGGAGAGACAACAACGAAACAATGCGGCCTTTGTCTAGGCCCGTCTCTAGCCAGCTATCCAGCTGTTGGCCAAGAACAATTCCCAACTCGCGATGATCTTGATGGCTAATTGAGCTGGGACAGCTGGTGGGCAAGAGTCTGCTGCTGGTGGAGACAGAGACAGAGTTTACCATATTGGCCAGCCAGCCAGATTGTTCGTCTCCATTTGGGGCTGCAGCAGCAGCAAACGGCTGTCCCCCCATCTCTTGGGGGTGTCACGCATGCGCCGATGTCACCCGTCGCAGCCATGTCAACACTTCGCCTGGTTCGGGCCATTTTTGGGCAAATAACTTGCTCAAGAAATCCCGTTAGCGCGGACGGCCTAAAGAGTTGTCATTCAGTTGTCGCCGCGGACCACCGCTGGAGATTTCAGCTCAAAGAGTGAGTCTGTGTCGGTGTCACCGTCCACCTCCGAAGCAGTCTCCATCGGGCTCTGTTTTTTTATATACCCTTTCGGGGGGTATTATAAGTATCTTTTGGTTGTAGATACGTAAGGAAGTATTTATTGTATCTGTATCTATAATAAATATATTTGCTTCTGGGGAAAAAACTCCTCTTTCTTTTCTTTGCACATAATCTTACTATTTATATTCACAGAATTATATTAAATATCTTTTACTCTTCCAAAATAATCTACTAATATTTCCCTAATAAAATCAGAGGAATATTTAAGCCTGTTATATATATTTATACATAATACTTCCTCCTTTAAGAGTATTACCCCTTCGATCTCTTAAGTTATTCCTCCTTTCTTGACTTCTTTTTTTTTTCTGGAGTCAGCCTGAAAAGCTCCATCTTTGTCTTCTCAGTCCGCGGCGTGTTGTCGTCTGCAAATTGTTCGCGTCGCTATTATCCAGGGGCATCAATCTCCTGGCAATTGACAGGCCTGCTCCACTGCTCCACGGCTCCTCCCCGCGTAAAAAACCCCACGAAAACCGCGCTTAACCCCCTCACAGCCCGCCCCTCTTAACCTGCCCCAGCTCCCCCTCGGTGACAGCCTTTTTATGGCCAAGACGAAATTATTTACTCAGCAGCCACCACCACCGCCGCCACTGCCACCGCCACCGCAATTGTCAACCCGGGAATTGGCCAGCACTGTCAGATCGCCTCGTGTGTCGCGTCACAGGCCCCTGCGTCCTTTTCCCCACCAGTTTTTATGGCAATTTGATTTGTTGGCAGTTTTTCTGTAAATTGCAGCAAGTCTGCCTTTTGTCTCGTCGTTGCTTAATTTAATTTGTATTTCGGCCAAAGCGTATTTATGGTTAGTTGGCGGTCTTGACTTGATTCGTTGCCTGATTGACGGTTCGGTTTGGTTTCTTTGTTTTGAGAGAGGTGAGAAGTGTCAAGATAAAGTGATTGGATGTAAATGGTAGAAGGGTTAATTGTTTAATGAGTTTCAGTAGGTTTTAATATCGGAGTTTTATTAGGACGTTAATTATATATTTCCTTATTATTTAATATTTGCTTTAAGACTCTTTTTAAATGCCTTAAACTACGAGTTACCTCCTTACCTCCAAGCAATCAAGGAAACCCCTTACAAGTTAATTATCTCAAACAACATGTTGCTTAAATTAATCCATAAAGAGTTCAGTAATATTCACAAAAAAGACCCCTAGTATACCCTCCAATTTTCCTCACATAAAAACCCACAGCTCGCTGCTGGCTTTTTCAGCTCCATCAAGCTGTACAACTTTAAGCTGATTTTGCGGTCATAACTGCCCAGACCTAGGGCCCCCCGCGCCGAAACAACGGCAATCCCGCAGCAACTTTTGCCATATCAATGCCAGGAAAAATAAAAACCAAAACTGAAATGCACACAAAACCCCGCGAGAGAAGAGTGGAAAAACCAAGGCAAGGCAAGGCGGAAAAAAGGGGAAAAAGGCGAAAAATGGTGGGTCCGTTCCATTGCATTTCCGTTGCTTTTGACGCGGTTTTTTTCCCTCCGATGTTGCATGCAACAAAAGCGATGAAAACAAAAACAAAACTTTTGCCATTTTTAATTACAGCTCTGAAAAGCGCCGAAAAAAATTCGCAGTTTGCTTTAATTACCGCGCGAAAAGCGAGCGAGAGATAGAGTGGGATGTTGGATTTCCAGCGAGTTCTGTTTTTCAGTTTTTTTTTTTTATTTCCCATTTTTTTTCTGCGCTGATGAGGCGCACTTTGATGAAAGAATTGCAGGGACGCAATTATGGCAACATGGAAATAAAGAAAAGCGAAAATAATTCTCGTACTTGAAGGCATATCTCGCCCGACTCCATTTTCGCGACTGTGCCCCTCGAGCTCTTGGTTGGCTGCTCGGCAAGTGGAAATGCATTGAGGCATGCAACACCACAGTCAGAAACACAGCTGCACTTTAACTTTGGCGCGCAAAAATTCAGGGGATCAAGTGAATAAGAAATGTACTTCGCATGGCCGCCGCCACGCCCCCAGCTGCCATGCCTGCCTTGGCCATTCCACGATTAATAGAGAACTTAGCCTGAGAATTTCCAGCAAGTCATGCCAGGCAGTTAATTAATATTAAAATATTCACGTTTTTAAAGGGTTATTTATGGCTTACTAATCGAGAGAGTCTCAAAGAGTAGGGGGCAGCGGCTTATAAGGTCTTGGTATTCGCAATTAAATTATTATTATTATTCCTACAAATCATTTTTATTATTAATGGTAGCTTTTGTATTATTTTTAAGCAGAGTTAGACAGGAAATATAAAGGAAAGAGCAACTGCTTAGCAAATGATCTTCATGTGCGTCGCTTCTTTCATGCATTTTGTTTTTTTATTCTCAAAAATCCTCCTCTCTGACGCCAACTTTCAGTGGCATTATTTTTGTAAGGTTTTAAGAAGCAATGACTGCCTGGAAGGCGGGAGCTGAATGAGCTGCCACATGCCCATCTAGGATTTACATATTTATAGCAACATAAATAAATTATCCAATTTAACAAATATAATTTAAATAGTTCATATATTTGTTTATTATCCTAAAAGTCAAAAACCACTTTACTTTGAGGAAAATAATATTATTTAAATATCTTTTATACATTAAATATGTTAAGCTCACATATTATAAACCAAATACCTCCTTAACCAGGATTCCCCTCGTGCAAGCATATTTCTTTTGCTCTAACCGCATATGGAAAATAATCCAAATAACAAACCAAATGATAAAACAGTCAGAAATCATAAAACCAGGCAAAAAAAAAAAATAGATAAAAAAGCTACAAAGAAAGACAGTCCCTAGTCCTAGACATTCAATGGCAAAGGCAAGGGACCAAAGAGGACTCCTCCATCTAGCCCGTAATTATGCTGACAAGGGTTTTTCTTTCGCGGCTCTGCGGATTCATCTTCTTCTCCGCCAAATGCAATGGAAATGTCATTAATATTCGCGCCCATTAAAATCGACGCCAAGCGGAAAAGCCCAAAGGGAAAGCTCCAGTACATAGGTAACATCATTGCACTTTGAATGGGCTTCATTAGTGCGGTTTATTGAAACGCTGATGCCGCCTCCGTAGCCTCCGCCTCCTCCTCCTCCTCCTGCACCTCGCACATAGATACAATTACAAGTGGATGCCTGGCTGGATACGGATACGGATAGATCCCTCGGATAGATACAATTGCAAAAAATTAGTAACCAACTTTGCTGGCTGGCTGAAGTGGGCGTCCATTGAGAGTGGCCACAATGGCTCAGCCCGGCCCCTGATCGGATCTCTGAAGTGGCTCCGGCAGCTGAATGGAGCCAATAAACGAGTCAATAAGCCACACACAAAATGCAATTCAATGAAAAACCAGTTACGCAACGCGGATATGAGGTTCTGCCGGGTAAATATTGTTCGAAATCAAATGAGAATCCAACGGGTGTCGGTCTGCAAATTAATTAAAATGCGAAAATGTAAAAGAAATTGGCATTTGCAGAGAGAGGCACTCGTTAAGGGCAATCAATTAAGGGAATAAAGAGGGTTCTGAGGAGATCAAATTAGTGGCTGCTTTATTAATTAATAGGCATATTTGTTATAGTATTTTCTCCCTAATCTTGTATATATTTTTGAATATTTTATTTGTAGAAAAGAAATCCATTTTAGTTGATGGCATAAGTGGTTTTATTTTAGATAAACTTAGTGGCTGATTTAAAGTTATTTGTTTATATCTCCCTTATTTTAAACATATTTCTGCTAGTTCCTGTATGAAGAAGAATTTTAAGACTTTAAGGAATATATATTCGAAAACATAGTTTATATACCATAAATATGCTTCAGATAATTGTATTTACTTTCCATATAAATAATAAATAAAGCTCTTAAAATAAAATTGATTCATTTATTGTAAGTGGAATTTAATGAAAGACTTTAGACCAAAGACTATTATTTTTTTTATGCCACTGATGCTCCTCCTATTTCCATTACCCTCGACCCTTATCAGCTGGGTTTCCAATTTCAATCTACTTATTTTTTGCCCCCCCTCTTGGGCCCCATTTGAAATGAGCTCACATCAATTTTAATTACCGTCTAAATACGGGGTTCCGCTCCCCTTGTTTTAACTTGGCTTTCGTTACGCCCTCTCCACCGAAATTATCTTGGCCATCATTTGCAGAGTACGTTGAAATAATTTGCGTTAATTTTTTCAGCATTAACAAGTGAGGTTTTTGGTGCCACTGTCGCTGCCCCTGCCTGGCTTCAAATGGTTACTTTTTTCACGGAGGTTGGACTGGCGCCTGCAAGGGGCAATTAATCATAAGCTTGCTACCACCAAAAATTGTTGAAAAAATTCGGCGAAACGGCTTCCCTTTGGGCCAGCCAGGCCTTTCGCTTGGAGTTTCTTTCGCTTTTTTCTTATTTTTTTTGACCAGCAAATGTAAACAAAATGCACGCCCCGTCGTCATTCGGATCGTCATCGCTGTCTGGGGCAGACAAATGGTTGCCCAAATGGCCAATGGGCCAAAATGTGACTGCCAACTGCAGTGGCAGTGCCCCCTCATTCCTTTCCCCTCCTTTTTTTCTCTAAACTCTTTTTGCTTTGCCAAGAAATGTGCATGTGAAACAAAGTCTGTGGCCCGGACATGGGTTTGGTGCGCTGGTCACATGTGAACGAGTGTTTTGACATGGCCGAATAAGGAAATTTATAGGCCAGCCACTGGGAAAAATAAGGGTCTGGTTACTCCTGTTAATTGGAGAAATATTCAAGCCAAGTTTGGTCAGTAAAATCTGCGAAAGTATTAAAACTTAACTAGCTTTGCTTCTAAGTTAATTTTACTCTTATCAAGGGAGTAACATTTCTTGGTTTTTAATAATTCTTAAAAGGTAAGGTGCCTTTTTTATATTACCTTAATAATAATGTAAATTCATTACAAATTTTACAACTTAATTTCCTTCTTTAAAATTGAGTTGTTTTCTTGGCTAAATCCACTTAATTTCCCTGGGATGTCGCCTCTCCCTGACAACTCTTATCGAATGCATCAAACAAAGGCCAGGCAAAGGCAATCTTTGGGCCTGGCCTGGTTTTAAGCTTGGCTGCTTAGCAGTAGCTGCTTTTTTTAGGTTTCTTAGCTTAGCTCTTAATGCGCTCTTAAACATGCAAATTGGCTCATTATAAGCCACGTTTTCGGCTCCTATTCATGGGTGCGACTTAATTAGCCTGGCTAATTGCAAGGCGCTACCGTTTGCCGCTCGTTGTCGTTTCTGGCCAAGTTTTAAGGCATTTCAGTATCCGGAATTCGCAGTAGTAAATTTTCAATTTCCAGTTTATGGCCTGCTAATTGAGAGCGACGTCGATGCACCTTTTGTTTCGTTTCGATTTGGGGTAACTTTCGAGGCGAGGTTTATGGTGCCTGAAATTGATTTTTAGCCTGAAAGTGCAGGTTGCATTTTAGCCTTTGACACTGAATAGAGATGGAAATCTTAATGGGAAAGGAGTCAGGTGAAGCAGGTTAATTAGTTAGGATAGAAAGAAAACTATCCAAATTCTAAGTATCTCATTGTTTCCTTATGGTGCACATATTCCTTTGAATTTCCTCCTCATTCCCCCCTCGTTCAAGCCTCAATTATCTGTCTTATTGGTTTTTTATGAAGTGTTCTAGAATTGGCATCGATTTCAAGGCAAACTGGCACTGCAACCCCGTAATAATCCGCCACTTGACTGGCTCAATGTAACACGTAATTACGATTCATGAGAGTCAATTGCAGGGCACAATTAAAATGGAAATGGAAATGGCTGGATGGCAGTCCCTTTTCTGGCAGGCTGACAAACTGACAATGCAAATTAGCACTTATGCCATTGATTATTGCCAATTGCCAATCGATTGGCACAAAAACCAGCACAACAAAGGCAAACCAAACCGATGTCCTGTTGCAAAAAAAAAAAAAAGTGAACAAAGGATGGATGCTGCTGCCTCCGAACGTTGCAATTAAGCTGGGTGTCTGGGTGCCCCTTTAAATCCATCTCCTGGCGAGGATATCGTCCTGAATTTGCATAATTTCCATATAATTCTCTGTCGCTCGGTTTAGAAAAATACATTTCGAGCAACAATAGGGGAAAGGGTTTTGTTTTTTTGTTTCCTTTGCCTATGCAAATTTTTCCAGTCGGCGTGTGAAAATTTTATGCCGCTTACAGAGTCAAGGCAGCTGCTCCTGCAGGATGCTGTTGATGCCTGGCACCTTAGATAGGGAGGAGGACCCTCGCGGCCCTGCAGGCGGACTGCAGTCTATAAATATTCAGAGGCGCTGCATTGACAGGCCCGCGGCTAAAGTTTTTTCCTGGCCAAAGTTTTCACGCTGCGACAGCTTAAAACAATAAAAATGGTTAGGCGAAAAGGGAAAAAGAAAAGCGAGCCAAGTGAACTGTAACCGAGAAAAGCAGGGAGGAAGGGGAGGTGAGGGGGTACATGGTGCAAAGTTAGCGAATCATTTGGTGTTTTTATGTTACGCTGATTTCCACTGGCCACCGCAAGTTGCAACTTCCACGGCTTTTAAATTTAAACTTTGCGCGCCGCAAAATGAACTGCGTGGCAGAAACTGACACCCGGGAGGGTGCCTCCACAGAGGCAAGAAAAAGTCGGGGAAAATGGGGGGAAAATGGGGGGAAAATAGGGAGAAAGTAGGGAGCAAGTGGCAAGGAAGTTGGTGTATTTATGCAAGCAGAGGGAAAGCAATTGGAGCAGGGCACTATTAAGGTTTCTATAAAAATGTGCAGCATTTAGTTTTCTAAATAGTTTAATATGTAAGAATTAGGAAATAAATGTTTTAAAAATTATGTTTACTATATAAAAGACTGTTTTATATTATGGATATTAATATTTACAATATCTTCCATTTATTCGAATTTTAAGTTCAAGATTTTTCATTCTGACAAATTATTAAAACCCAACAAGCTTTTTATTCCCAAACAACCAACGTAATTAGTCCCTTAACCAACTGGCTCTCTCTCACTTAACACCCTTTACTGCCCACTTAACCCCTTGAAGCCATTGTTGAGTACTTAGTCCACCCATTTGCCCCTCCTCCCCCCAACAAACAAATGCAAATGAATTCCTTATTCTTCCCTCAAGTCAAGAAATAGCTTATAATTTCTGTTCGCCGCTTTCCTTTTTGGCAGCCAACGCGATGCCCTTTTACACCGACATCAAGGACACGCACACTCAGAGACACACACACAGTAAGTACACACACAGACAGGCAGTGGAAAACTTTGGAACCACGCCCACTGTTTGCACAGTTAAATTAATTAAAAAACTCAGCCTGGCATTGCTGGGAGCCTGTTACAAGTGACGGCAATTTGCTCCACTTACTTGGCGAGCGAGAGAGAGAGAGAAAAACTGACAGAGAGTGAGAGAGAGAGAGAAAGAGAAATTTCCCAGAGAGTGTTAATTGCATTAGCGCCTGCGAACTTTGACCCCGTCTTCAATTTGCGGTCAGCAACGGCATTTTTTTGTATTCCAACACTTTCGTAACGAGGTCAGGCGCGAGCCACCTGCCTGGCAGAAACACCCCAGCCCCAGCCACTCCCACTTTTCCACTCCCACTTTGCCACGCCCCCTTTTACCAGACATATTTTTCTTAAATATTTCCGCGGCGTTAATAAACTTTTTTGTGTCCTCCTTCTTGGAGAGAGCTTAATGCGACAGTTTTCGTTTCTTGAAAACACACAAAGAAATTGCTAACGAATATTTTGCTAAAAATTATAATATTTTTAAGTTCAGATATATGTATATTTAACATTTTCTATAACAGTACACATTTTTTATAGTAATTTATTAATTAACCATTTATCATGATTATGTTGCATTAATTATTTGTAACTTCCTAACTAAACAATAAATAATTTGGTTCTAAAGTTCATCAAGAGCTCAGTCTTCTTCTGTCATGTTTTTGGATAAACAAAGCAAATTTTCTTTTATAAATATTTATAAATATTTAATTTACTCTATAAAAATAATTTTAAATAATTAAGAAACAACATTTTTTCTTCATAAAACTTCCCGTAGAATCCTTTTCTACTATCTTAAAGTCTTAGTCCAAGTCTCACTAAGCTGAATTTATGATATATGTGCTTCAAAAAACGTTGAATGTTTCTATTTAATATTTTATAATTAAATAATTAATAGTATATTTTGATTAAAGCCATAACAACACTATTTTCTCTCTGTGCTTCTTTTCATCTTTGGCACTCTCGACCTTCGCGACCTGGTAGGTGGTTCTTGGGTGGTTTTTTCCGCCTTCCTTCTTCTTCAGATCTCTTTTGCTTCACGTTTTCCCCGTGCCCGTGACAGTGAAAATGATAGCAAGGACAAGGCAAACGGGCTAATTAGGTTTTTGCCCCGGTCTTGCCCTGGTGACGTCATCGTTGTGGGTGTAATTTGGTATGAAATGAAATTAGAGGCGGTGGCTGGGGTGGCTGAGTTTTGGGTGAGTTTTGGGTTTGGCCAAAGCTTTATAATGAGTTTTTGTTTTTATTTTGTTNCTGGGGGGGGGGGGTCTGGGTCTCTCTGGGTTCCACTAATTTGCATTTCCCGTATTTTGGTCAAGGTCAGTGTCGACATAAATTCAGTGAGTGTCGGGTCAGGGTCATGGCCGTTGATGAGCAGGGGAAAGGTCCTGCTCAAGGATGTTGCCTTTTTTAAAGGCATTAAATTAAAGTTTAGGGATGAAAGGGGGAGAATGAAAGGGTTTAAGAAGGTTGGATATAATGAGATTTCTAATTCTTATACATATATATTTATAATCGTTTTTTCCTTTATTTGAATTACAATTATATTTGTATTTGGAAATAAATTAAAAAACTCTTTGATTTACAAATATTTTTTGAGACAGTAGGTAATATGTTTTTAACTCAAACCATTTTTGACCACTTTATTCATGTTGAATTATTATTCCTCAATGAAATTCCTTCTGCAACCCTCTAAATTAATTTTCATATTTAAATTGAAACCTTTGTTCTCTTTTTATGCACCCACTATCCATATCTCAACCACTTGAAACGCTTTCAATTTGAAGATCCCTTCTTGGTTCAAAGAATATATATTTTTCTTCCTTTTTTACCTCGGCCTGAACTTAACCAAAACTGTACTCACTTTTGCCTCCTTACACAGATTTTCTTGTATTCTTCCCCCTCAGCCTATCCTGAATGTGTGTGCACGCGTATTTCCACGGGAAAACTCACAAGTTTCCGCCCACCATTTTCGGTTGTTACCCCCAATCCCAGGCAATCCCCCCCAGCTTTCTACTCTCTCTGACATTTTCGCAAATCAACGGCAGACAAAAATCTTTTATTCAAATTTTATTTGATTGCTTTGCGATTTTCGCTGTTGTTCAGAGTGAATAAGAAAGGTGCGCCGGGAAAAGAGACAACCAGTTTGGGGCGAAAAGAGAGGGCTAGATGGCTGAATGGCAGACGCATGAGAAATCAACATTGGAGGGTACAGAAAATATTATTACGAGGACGACAACTTAGGGTTATTGTTCAATTTAAGCACGCAGACAGTGGCTGCAAAAGAGTGGAAAAATTTCACGTCGCTGCTGCTCCTGGACGGGACAGCCGAAAAAGAAAAGCTTCAGCAGGATAAAAGGGAGTGAGAGAGAGAAAGAGAAGGTTCAGAAGGACCCAAACGAGTGGCAAGTCTGATGGACAGAAGGACCCAAGGACAGACAGGCAGTCACTTGCAGTCATAGACAAATTTGGCAAGAAAATAGTTGAAGGAAGCACTTTAACGCAGAAAAGGAAGTTAAAAGTTCAAGGAAAATAATTTAAAATAAAAAAAAGAGGTAAAGAAAAATACATTTTTCAGGGATAAATACAAATAATTTACTTTAGGTTAGTAAACATTTAATAAAACCTTAACTAGGTTAAGAAAGTGGGGCCTGTAAATAGCTGTAAAAATATCTCTCTTTGATATTTTTTTAAAACCATAAAAACTAGCCCCCGTTGTAATACATTTCCCATGAATTTTCATTGGCAGTAAACTCTTTAAGCGTCGCCTCGTAATACTTGATTATTAAATTTTGCACATTAACAACGTTAGTGGAGGCGTTTTGCCGGGGCCAAAACAAAATCTAGATAAATATGCCGGCCAGATGCAGTAGAAGGGCGCAGGGCGTGGCAGGAGCTCCTACCAGACGGCAGTGAAGCGCAAGGTTCAATTTTGAGGCAAACTTGGGGGGAGGGGGGAACGCGCCAGTCAGTCGTCTATAAATTATATCCGTTCCAAATTGAAATGCGCGTTAAAATGCAGTTAACTTGGTCGTTCTCTCTGCCTGTCCCTGGCCCAGGTTCTGCGTTCTGGCCACGTTGTTATGGCCACCGTGGCAGGACTGCTCCAGCGCCGTTTTATGGCATCCTCCTCCTCCACCACCTCCTCCATTCTCATCATCAGTTTTGGCTCCCGCTCCTGTTTTTACAGTTTGTGCGCACATAAAAATAGAAAATGGCTCTGAGCAGCCACGCTGCCGGTCGGTGGCATGGACACGAGCACATTAGAGTCCTGCTTTGCCAGTCGTCGTCCATGGCCATTTCGGGGCTACATTGTCCTACGGTCCACCTGTTTGCCCTAAATGTTGATGGTCCACCAGGAGGAGGAACAGAAAAAAAATAGAAAGGAATAGCCATAGCCAGCGGAAATTTCATGGCAAGTAAAGACAAAGAAAATAGCTGATGGGAAAATAAAGAGGATTTTTTTTGGGGTTAGCAACAGGAGGGGAAATCGATGGACTATGGTGGGATATGGAAAGCGATTCGATTAAAGTAGGGAAGGGCAGGGAGTCCTTACAAAATATATGGATTAAGGGGAATAATATATGGGAAGGAATATTGTATATATCTAGGAGTCTTTTTTAGAGAATTTTAAACAAAAAAACTTTAAAGATATTTCAGAAAGAAGCTCTCTTATAAAGGATATTTTTTTTGTATTGTTTATACAAGAATTAAAGCTTGTTATATCCACGCTGCACATGCAGATTCAACGAAGTGTATACAATAAAATAAATAAATATAGTCACGCTTCATTGTTCCCCTTTTTTCTATCAATAAAAAAAAACCTTCCGCCATAATCGAACCCTTGGGGTGACCAGTGACCAGATCTAGATCCAAGCGATTGTTAACCCCCCCAAACAGCTCCTTCTACGCTGCGTGTGGCGCTCAAGTGTTAAGCTTATGTCATCATTGAGGCATGAACGAGCTTTGGACACGCTGCCTGATTAAGCATACGCCGTGTGCGCCAGGCTTGCAAAATTTAAATCTTAAAGCGCTTAAACCAAACAAATTCAGCTAAAAGCAAATGCCACAGAGGGCGTCGGGCAGGGGATAAACTATTCAAGGCAAGGCTCAGCTCGGCTCGGCTCTTTCAAAGGCCAGAAAGTTTTGGGCAAGATGAAAATGCGAAAATGCCACGCAATTTGGGGAAAATGCGTGCAAAGTTTTGAGGTTGCGAGCGAACAAACATGGCCGCCCAGGAACAGTGTTGTGTGTGTGTGTGTGTGTGCTTGTAAATACATTTGCAGAATAAATGCTGAATAAATGCGAATGCGAATTAGAGGGGAGAGGGTGGTAGGACCGAAAAGCCATTTCGCATGGGTGGAAAAACTAACAAAGGCCACATAAAGAAAATTTCCCATTTTATATGGAAAATAGGAAAAACGCCCGGCTTCGGATACAGACACAAATCCACCACCAACACCACCACCAACACCACCACCACATGCATGTGTGTATTGCTTTAATAGAAAATTGCAAAAGTTTTGCAAAAGAAAATGCCTTAGCCAAGTCAGAGTTGAGCCAACCCAAGTGAGCCGCCCGCCCATTTTCCCTTTTTCTTTTCTTTCTTTTTTTTCGCATTTTCCCCCCGTTGAAATTGAAAAGAATGTGCAAAAGTAGCAAAGCACAGCGACAGGGGGGGGGTGTATTGGGTGGTGAAATGGGGCTGGCGGTGGGGGTTGTTTGGCGGCTTAGCTTAGGACTGGGCGGGCAGAGAGGGGCTGCAAGAAAGCCAAAGTAAGCATGAAATAAACCCTCATCGTCCACGCAACCAGGGCGCCGATGTTGTCTGCCAGGGAAAACAAGAAGGAAACTGTTTTGGGAAAACTGTAAGGAAAATGGGGTATACTCTTTCCGGATAAATTGTAGCTCTTTTCCCCTTAGGAAAAACACATAAGAAATTCATAGTTAGATTGAGAATGGTTTAAAAACTTTGCTAAATATTTATAGAAAAATTTAAATACGAGATTTCCTTTCAAATATATTAATTTTAAACTTAATAAATAACTACAAAATTCTAGCACATGTATTAGAATTAGCAACACAAAATTAATAAAATTTTTTACTAAAAAGTTTAAGAGAATTAATTCGCTAACCATTTTCCTCTGACTTTTCCGTAACTTCTCCTTTTTTACTTCAGGGAAAAACACACGCAGTGCGCTCTATGAAGATTTACAGGTTTTAACGTTGCCAGTCAGCAGAACGCTACCAGTGGGTGTAAGTGTGTCTGTGTGTAAGTGTGTGGGTGTGTGTGTCCTGGGCAGGGTTCACTGTACAGTGTCGCGTCTGGCATTATGCGTCGCATGGCCCATGCTCGGTTTCCTGTGCGCCCTGCCATGTCGTCATGCTATCAGAGCTTGGCGAGTCCCGGAGATGGTGGGAGTGGAAGTGGAAGCAGAAGGATACAAGGATATACGGATACATGGGGCTGCCAGGATGCGAGCCTGAGGATGTGACTGGGGCCCGGGCAAAGCGCATATTGATTTGTTACGCCGCCAAAAGAGAGACACAGCTGAAGGTTTTTCAGGTAAGGGATTTATATCATAAAATATAAATTTGAGCAAAGAAATATTGAACATATCTTGCCTAGAAATTCCCTTAAAAAATACATATACATTTTTAATGAAACCTTTCGCTTAAATTCAATTTATCCAATGGGGCATACAATGTGCTAATTGCCTCGAGAGACACCAGGAGGAGGAGGAGGAGGAGCTCGCCGGGTTTCATGATTTCCACTCGTATATCTCCCGCTTCTGCATACATATTTGATGAGCGATAGCCCGCCCATAATTAGGAGCTACCAACTGCAACTCCTTCTCCTTCCTCCTATCCCAAAGCCACTGACAGTTGCATGCAACATTGTGTGGCAAGTCTGTGGCTATCATGGCGTAGATACAACCTGGGATCTGGGATCTGGGATCTGGTGGGCCTTATCAGCGACCACTATCTCTGGGCGCCCGAAAGCACAACTCGACACAAGTGCGTGCGACCCGGTAATAAACGGAGCATAAAACGGATACCTGTTCCGGTGTCGCTTCGAGAAGGGAATGGAAAAATAATTAAGTTAATGTAAAATGCATTTTCGTGGCGCATAATTGCCACGGGGGTTGTGTGTGTGTGTGTAGAATTTTGTTTTTAAAAGCTGAAATCTATCACTTTTAATGATCACGCTTTTGGAGTTGGAAAAATGAAATTCAAATGAATGCAAGAGGGACTTCTTTTCTAGAGGTTTTTTTATTACCAGTTAAAGGTTGTCGTTTGCACTTAACTCCCCAGGAATTAGCCTTAATTTAGTGGCTTGAGCTGAATAGTAACTTGGTTCTTTCTTTATGCTTTTTTGTCGTTTTTATTCCTAATTTTACTTGGTTAAAGTTCTGTTCTTTTAATACTTTTTTATATAATTAATTTCCCAACTGGTAACTACCTTTCTTCGCCAATAAACAGACCCCGCAATTGAAATTCCAAGTTACATATTCACAAGTAAAAATTAAGTTAAGCCAACCGACAATTTGGTATCTGACCATCTCGTTAAGCAGCTTTCGTTTGTGAAAGGAGATCGGCGATCCTTTCAACGCGCTTCTTTTTTTTCGCGAAAGGACCCTCGATAAGGGGAGCATTAAATTCATTAAAAGGGCATCAATGTGTATCCGCAAAAGGCCACGTAATTTGCCTGTAATCCATCAGCGTGTCGCCATTGACACCCCGAGGGCCTGCAGTTTTCATGGGGCTTTTATGTGTAATTTAATACATTTTAAAAAGGAAAATTATGAATTACAATGTGAGCCTCAACATGTTAATAAGATGAAGTACGTGAATATGCACTTTCGGCTGCGAACTGGCAAATTCAATTAGTCCCAGGGCAGGAAAGGACCCCGGACAGTCCGCATGTGCGATAAGTGGCCGCCACAAAAGCCGCAGACGAGGCCTATATCCTAGCTTATCCTGGATCGGGATCGCGGCGGCAGCCTGAGTTGCAGCTGCAGATTCATTGTGTGCGAAACGAGCGGAATGCGTAATTTAATAAACTCGTGAGGGCAACTAGGAGTCGCAGCAGCAGCAGCAGGTTCCAGGACACTTTTGCCGCCGCCGCCAGCCATCCAAACTAGTCAGCAGGAGCAACTTTAATCCCGTCCTGCATTTGCGTAATAAAAACTTCAAGTTTATTGTTAATTAAAAGGCCAGGCAGGTCCTTTTCAGTGTCATGCTGCTCCTTCTGCTGGGCCCAAAGGCCTTTTGACAGCGCAGCAGCTGCTGCCGCTGCTGCTGCCATGTCTATCAATGTAATGGCACTGCCACTGACACAAACGTGATCTGCCCATGGCCCCAAAGTGTGGAAATTATAATAAATTTAGCTGCATTTGGCCCGCAGTTTCTGGCGTAATTATGCCCGGCCAGTTCGGACACCTTTTGCTGCAATTGCATATTGCCATATTGACAGCTTGATGGATGTTTGGATCCCAAGTATGTAGTTTTACTGCGAATCGAATTCAACGGAGCCTCTGCAGGAGAGACACTGGACGAAGGCATCCTTTGAGATATTTAAGGTGAATTTGTAAAGGATATATATTTAAATATTTATTTATTGTTGGAGAATATATTATTTTTAACACCATATTCTTGGGGTAAATATTATTTTGGCATTGACAAGTATTCGATATTTATTTTTAATAAGCTACGGGTTTTATTTGAAAGGCTTTCTATTAGAAAAAAATGCATTAAGGTTCCAAAATTACTAACTATATCTTGTAAAAATTTTTGAGAATTAGCGTGACCTTTATATGGTTTTTACTTAGCTATGGATTTTATTTTATAGATTTTTCATACCCAAAAAACTCTTTAGGTGCCTTAAATCACAAATTAATCTTTGTAAACATTTTCCAGCATTACCAAGTATTTCCAATTCCCTTTATTAAGTTTCTGATTATATTTTGTATATTTCCTTTTTGGAAAAAAAACCTTCAAAAATATTTCATTTACAAATTATAACTTTTTAAACATTTTTCAGCATTACTATTTATTATAGTATGTTCTTAATTAAAGATTTTCCCTAGACAAACCCCTTTTAAACCCCCTAATTTTCCCCCAGTGCATGGACATATTGCCACGGGTGGTCCGCCGTCAAGTGGCTGGACATTAAGATTCGTCCGGCGACTACCGTTGGCCATTTAAGACAATAAATTTCATAAATAGCTTATGCATAAAATGCAGTTGCTCCGCTCCGGACCTGGACCCTGGCTGGCTCTCAACTCCCGCTGCGTTGATATTAATTGGACGACATAATTGCGGGGCCACGTTGGCCATAATAATGCGGAGTGTGTGGAGTGTGGAGGGAGTGTGGTGTGTGGGGATCGTGGATGGTGGCGGTGGTGGCCGGTGATTCGCGGTTGGCGGGGTAATTGCTCTTGGAAACACGTTCCACTGGCAGCACTCCCCAATCGAAGCGGACTACCGGACTTTTGGCTGGAATTTGTATAAATTTGGCAAAGTTCGACCATCGGCCATCGGGACCCTCTTGTAGTAGTACTACCATACCATAATTATGGGTTTGTGGCACTCGCTGCTTTTTGGCGGCACACACACACACTCGCACACCAAGCGCAATTATCAGTGTGTGTGTGTGTCCGCGTTTAATTTATTGTCTTTGGCGCTGCCCTAAATCCAATTGTAATACAATACGCGGCATTTATCATATTTAAGTACCGACTCCAAAACGCACACACATCCTCTGTATTTATGGCCTGCTAATACGTGGTTTAAGTTTAATGAGTGCAACGAGGGTTGCTCTGGGTCATGCCCCTACTCCTGCTCCTGCTTCAGCTCCTGCTTCTCCCTTTAGCTCATAATTTGCCAGAATATAATTCTAAGATTTTAAATAAAATAAATTCAAGTGAATTGTTTATTTTAAATATATCCTAAATACGGATTTTGTATATAAACAACTCAATTAATAAGATAAAGTATTTATAGTTAATTTCTTGGGGTAAAATAGTAAATAAATAATCACAAGAATTAATTCTAGACTGGACTTTGAAATAAATAGTAGATTTAAGATACTTCCCCTAAGGTTTTACTTTTCTTCTTCGATTCTAGTAATATTTCCCTGAGTTTTTACAAATTTAAAACACTCTCTCCCTCTCTTTCTGGGCTTATTTGCTCATCATCAGGGCTGAGATTGCTGCGAAACCAGTCCAGGACATTGTTATGATTATAAATATTTATTTTATGCGCTACTCTGCTCGGCTCGGGGCTTTCGCCTTCCACTCCTCCGCCTCGAAATCGGTTAAATGGACTGTGCTGTTTATTTTTTCTTAGTCCCTTAATAAGCCTCATGAATAATGGTCGAATAAAAGAAGGCGTTGGTTTTTCTTTTGGGGGAGTGGACATGTGTGTGAGTGTGTGTGTGCCATGTGTGGAGGGGAGGGCCGAAAAAGGAAAAAAGAAAATGGCGCTCTGCCGAAGATAAAGAAAGATATAAAGACACAGAGAGGCGAAAAGGAGAAGCAAACAGAAAACATGTCCTGGCAAAAATTGCGCACAATTACGGGGCAGAAACGTACTGTACTAGCACACTCCCCCTCCTCCCCCACTCCCTTTGCCTTATCCAGGCGGAAAAGAATTATTACGTTGAATTTTCCCCCCAAAAAAAATAACAGCAAAGGCAAAAGAAGAAAACGAAGCGAAAGAATTCTCATTTTTTGATAGCCGCACAGGAAGATGCCGCAAGGATACATGGGAAATATTTTCTATATTTTATATTTTAATATAAATATTTTCCTAATAATAGTAATTATAAATTCATAAAGGTTTTAAGGATTTACCTAGCTGTTATTATAATTTGAACGTAAGAATGAGGTTGTTCTCTATAATTTTAAACGAAGAAATATTGTATCTCTTCACTTTATACAGTTTTATACAAATTGGTATATATTCTAATAAAAACAATAATTTCATTTTATTTTATTAATTTTCTTTACCCTTTTTTGTCTCCGTGTAGCCAAGGATATGCCAGCCACATCGCCTGGCTCACGTGCATATGACAGTGGAGTAAACAATTTCATTTCGCGCAGCAGGACCCACAAGATAACTGCTACAAACGAGACGCAAGATGCTGCAGTGGCCAGGATACCGCGGAGAGATTGGGGCAGGAACAGGGCGTGGGGGGGAGGGCTGGGGCAGCAAGGACAACGACAGCACTTGAGTTCTGTTTTCGAAACCGAGCAAGAACAACAACCACCCGCAGCAGCAGCAGCAGCAGCAGCATAAGAAGTTGCGTAAATATATTGTCCTGTCGCTTATTCCCGCATTCAGGGTTGGGGGATGGGTAGATCCCGGGACAGGACTCCGGACGCAGGACTCGTGGACTCCGGGACTGCGGTCGGCCGGGACCAATTCGAAACTCTCCTGCCAGCGCCGTGGGCGTTCGGACGCAGTTAGTCGAGCGTGCCGGGCGGATTTTTTAATGCGTGCCTCTATAAATTTTGCACGCCTTTTGTAAATTGTGAAGGACCCCACCAGGATGGGCAGGATGGGCAGGGGGTGTGGAGTCCTGGGCAGCTGTACACGTGGCCTGACCAGTTTTTTCTGTATTTTTATTTTTTGAAACTGTCAAATTGTTGTTACTGCATCTTTGTCCTTCGCTCGGGGGGTTTGTGTCTCAGTTTACGAAAATCTTGTATATTTGTCATGCGAAATGTTTATCCCAAATATTTTTTCATAAATATCCTGGGACCAGAAATGCACTTGGAGAAATGTTTATTAAATTTACTTGTTACTTTTGATATGTAAAATAATTTTTGCTTCGTTTTTTTTTTGAGGGGAAAATTAATTTAATAAAATCCCTTTATTAAATTAATATTTCAGCTATTACCACCTACTTACATATTAAATATCCTACTTATTCTAACCACCCATCACAGTCTTCATCTTGAGCAAGTCCAGGAACGTAAACCAATTCTCCAGATCCTCCCTTTTTTGATCCTCGCTCTCCTGTCTTTCCCGAGCCCTTTCTATATGACTCTCAGGTTCTCTTGGAGTTACACAAAAGGCCAGGAGTAGGTTGCGTCGCGTGAAACGAATCGTATAGAAGGGCGCATCCTTGGTGTAGTAGGATCGTATGAGAAAATCCTTCGTTTGCAAACTCTCAGGGGTTTTCTTCTCGCCCTGCTTTTCACTTCTCGTGGACTTGGAGTCCTGCAGGATTTTCTTAAAGTCCCACACTGTCAACTGACAATCCTGACCGCCCACCAGGAGCAGGTTGTTATCCAAACAGAACTGAATCGAGTTAATACACGCTTTGTGATGGCTCAGGAATTGAATTAATCTCTCGTTGGCCAGGTCCCAGATCATGATGAGACTGTCATCGCCGCCAGAAACCAACTGGCGGCCACACTGCGAGAAGGCAAGGGCGGTGATCCTGCCCCTGTGGCCAGCGAAGAGACGCACCTGGACACCCTTGCAGATATCCCACAGCCTCACGGTGGCGTCCGCCGATCCGGTGGCCAAGTAATGGCGATTCGGATGGAACAGGCACACGTTCAGCTCGGCCAGGTGGCCCTTGAAAATACGCACTGGCCTCTTGTTGTCCTGCACCCAAACCCTGGCCGTGCCATCGTCCGAGGCAGTGGCGAAGTAATGGCCCAGCGGGGCATAGGCCACACAGCAAACGGGCGCCAGGTGGCCGGGATATATGACCACACAATTCCAGGACATGAGGCACCACAGCCGCACAGTACAGTCCTCCGAGCAGCTGAGCAGGAAGCGATCATCCGGATTGAAGGACAACCTGTAGACCGGTCCCTGGTGGCCGCGAAGGGTGCGCCGCGAGTACTTCTTGCTGGGATCCAGCATGCCCTTGTCGATGCCCGCCATGCCCGTGTCGAGGGCCTTTAGCCAGTCGGCAGACTTCAACTGGACCAGCTTCGAGGGCTTCAGCGAGTAAATGTGTATGGCGGAGCTGTCGGTGCCCACGGCCAGGATGCTGACCCCCTCCGAGAAGGTGGCACACGTTACCACCTCGTCGACGGTCGGAGCAGTGTACAGATAGGCCGAGGGCAGAGTATTCCGGTCCAATTTAATGCGATACTGCTCGTCGGTCTTCCGGTGCAGCAGGTCCATTCTCTTGGGCATCGGCGTATAGATCCTGTCGCCCGGCGGCAGGTGAATCTTCCAGTCCGGCAGCGAGTCCTTCTTCCGACGCCGTGCCCGCAGCAAGGGTCGCGTGGCGTAGTCCTTCTTGTGCAACGGTTCCGGGGCAGCCCAGAAGACAGTCTCCAAGAGGGCTTGGCCCGGAGCAAACCGTTGCTGGGGATCCTCCTGATCACTGTAGCGCCGCACGAGGAAGTGAGTCAGTACCTTATCCTGCTGCGCCTTGGGCCAGCTCTCCATGTGTTCCAGGAACTGGCCGTAGGCTCCCTCCGACATGTGCATCTCCAGCTTCTCAAAGCCAGCCAGCAGCTTCCTGGCTCTATGTGGCACATCTGCGGGCCTGGAGATATTGGAGAGCTTGGCCATCCGCGAGGTGAAGGAGTCATCCAGTTGGTTTGCATATCGATTGAGGAATACCCTGGCTCTGGAAATGTTATCGCTGGCCATCATCTGCAGATAGGAAATGGCGATGACGGGATATATCAGCAGATATATCTCGTATTTGTAAAAACTGGGTGTCCATTTCACGAGATTCAGGAGCTGCTTGACACACTGCTCGTACTCGAGGAACACAGCGTCCTCCTTGATGACCAGGAGACTGCTGCTGGCCATGCTGCCTATTTGGAACTGGACGCTATCCTCATAGAAATCCAGGCCATTGCGAAGCTTAGCGTTTTCCCTGTTTGCTTCCTCGGCATCGGAGTCATCACTTCGATTCTGGGCATCGGATAGTTTGTCACTCTTCCTCTGTGCTTCCTCTTCCTGCTGGATGGCCAACCATTCTTCCTCGGTTATTTCTCCTCTGTCTATAGGTCGCAGGGACATTTCTATCCAATAGGTGAACTCTATCTTGTCAGCTGGTTCCAGTAAATCCCCTGGAAGTTCGCCATTCTTGGGGATATGCTCGATCAATCCATTGGCTTTCCCTTTCGTATCAGATTCTTCTTCAGATAGTTCTTCTTCGCTTCTGTTTATGGAAAGGAGTTAAGTAAAGCTACAGAAGTTTGTTATTGTTATTTGGAAACCCACCTTTTTGGTGGTATTACTTCAGGAACCTGAGGCGGAGGTTCCACCACTTCAACCAGATTGAAATCCAAGTCATAAAGCGGCATAGAAGGCAGCGGTTTGGCTGGCATCGACCGCATGTGGTAGTAGTCATGGCTAATTGTAAGTAAAATATACAATTTATTTTGAAAAAATTATATAAAAAGCCCTCAACACTCCCACCTATCGTCCTCTAGATAATCCGCCTCGTTGTCCGTGTAATCATCGGGGGATGGTAGTAGCAAGTCAGAGACTGAAGCAAATGATAATATTATAGTCTTGGTTAATTCTGCGGAATCCTATCATATTATATGTATATATATATATATTGCTTACTGTCTGAAGTGGAATCACTCGAATCGCCATCTTCCGGCGATTCCGAGATGGTTGACTTCCGACATTCAGCAGCAACGTAGCTCCCGTACGCAAGATCCAGTCCACTGAAAATCTGTTGGTGTTCCTTTCTTTTATGGGATTTACCATTGCGAGGCTTTGCCTTAGCAGTGAGTGGACAGAGTGGATTCCTTACCAACTCTTCGACTCCACTTATGTACTCGCTCTCCCTCGAAACCTCGGAGTCGTTTTCAGAGTCCGATATGGAAATGATATCAATTTCTTCATTTAGCGTCCTCAGGACTTTTTTAATGTACTGATCATTGGGATTTTCATATGTGGCAAAAATTGCCTCCAGATCAGATCCAATTTTAGCATCGTCCGAGAGATCAATAAAGGCGGTCTCAATCTGTTAAGATTAATCATTTGTTTTAAAGGCAAATAAGGCAAACTAAGTAAGAAGGGCTGATGACAGAGCAGTTTTCGTACGTCCTGTGTTATGGAATCAAAGTCACAGCGAAAAAAAAATAGTCACAACCGGTAGAGGGGGAGAAAATAATTGGGAAGCAGTGTAGCTCACAACGCTCACGGCTTTCTGCTCTGCCATCGCCTCCACACTTGGCTTGGAGCTCGAAATATTGTCGACTCTCCGCGCGCACACTCTGACATCGGGCCACAAAAGATATCTTCAGTTTTCTTACATGATTTGCTGTGGCCTGTATATTCATCCTAATTTTTTTTTGTCAAAATTTGACAGCTCCGTTTGCCAGGGCTGCAGATTCTAAAACTTTTAGTGTGCCCATATTTTGTTAGAGAAAAGTTGCCTGCTCACCGGCATTTCCAGCTTTCCAGCAATTGTGGTTTATTTAGCATGTTTCCTGTTCTTTACGGTTTCTCTTGATTTTTTGCTGGTTTTTCCCAACCTTTTTTTCTCCTGACATGACGCGACCGCTGATCTGAAACAAAATGCTGGCGCAGCATCACATGAGGGCACAGGCATCCAAGGGCGGGTTCAACAAAAAAAAAAAGAAAAAATTAGGGGAAAGAGAGACTGGTCCGTGGGTAAGGAAAAAATTAATTTGCATACCCAATATTCAACGGATTTGCCGTGGCTTCTCATGCCACCACTGTCCGTTTGAGGATTCTCTTTTTTTGTGATACCCTCACTAGGGGTATATGGGTGAAAAAGTAATACCTCATAGTGAGTTTATATCTTAAGAATACAGCTATGAATATACAGAAATATTGTATACATATTAAGAGTTTAAGATTTATACTCCACGGACGCTGTGCTCCATCCCTGAAGACTATTCCCGACCTGAGCCGGCAAACACTAAAAGTAAACAACACAGAAAAAACCAAAAAAAAATATATGGAATAAAAAACTATTCAAAAAGTTTATTAAACTTAAACAAAATTTACTTGAAAATATAAAATAAATAAAAAATAAACTTATAATAAATATTTTGAGACCGAACTCTGTTTGTAAGACCGAGACTATACTAAACTGATGTATTCTTTTAGGTACTATTCCCTTCGACTACAATTCCGAGACTTTTGACATTTTTTCCAGCGCTCACTTGTTAGTGGAATTGTGCGAGTATGCTGGCGCTGGCGAGCTCAAACCCGCGGATGCGTTTGGAATTTTTCTGTAGTTCCCGGCACAATATGTTGAGCCCGGCAACTCACTTTGCAGGACACAAAACGAGGACTCAAGCGAAGACAAAAAATGAAAATGGAATACACAGGACAGCAGCCCGCAGCAGCAGAAGCGCATTTCGAGCTGCATATTGTTTTGTAATTTCCGCCATGATTTATGACGCTCTCTGGAAGCGAATCACTTTAAAACCCGGTGCTTTAAGGCCAAATCGGGGTGTAAAATATAGTTATCTATGGATGGGTATGTGTGTCAATGGCCAAGGACCAAAG
>JAEIIU010050497.1:67394-78145 GCA_018874675.1 Drosophila baimaii
GGGGGGCAAAACAATGGAAAACAAAGCCTCATTATGGGCAACAACAATTGCCAAATCACTTGATACGTAATGCTGGCCATAAATAAATCACACTGCAGCATAATCCATTGTAAAGTGTCGAAAAACTGCAATTCAAATGCAAATCAATGCAAATCGATACTTGAATCATCATCACAAACTCACAAGCCCCCAGCAGCATGAATGATTCATGCAACCGACGCACGCGAGCAACATTCAAATGCAAATGCAAGGCACACAGAATGCGGAATGCAAAATTATCCGAAAATGCAAATGGGGCGAAGTGCGAAAATATCTCGAGAGAGGGAGGGGGCAAAGGGGAAAGGAAAACCCACCGCTGGGAGGGCAACAATCAAATCAAAATAAATGCACCGCCCGAAAACCCGAATACCCGAGTTGCAACAAAGGCCAAAAAAAAAACAAACACACGCTGCCAAACAATGCTTTGCGGATTTTCGCACTTCCGGTTAACTGTTGCTAATTTGATTAGGGAATTTTTCCTGGGGGGGGAAGAAGGGCTGAGGGCAGTGGGCGTGGCCAGCGAAAAGGCCATAAACATTTTTAGCTGCCGCTGATTTCGTTTTGGCCTGCCAACTTATGCAAATTATCTTGTGTGATTTATGCCCAGCATTTTGCCCGCTTCTGCGGAGAAGCTGAAACTTTGCTCCTTGGGGTGTAGCCGTAAATTGAATTTCATAAAATACTGTAGGCGGACCGGGGAGTAAACTCTTTACTATGCTAAGGCAGGAAAAAGCAAAAAGGTGGGCCTTAAAATGCTGTGGTTATATTATTGTTGGTCTTTAGCTGGGTTTATCTATGTCTATGGGATTTAAAAATAATATAAATATATTTTATAAAGAAAAGAGTATCTAAAATAGGTAAACAAACTTAATAAAGTATTCTGTAAGCTAAGGTACTTTAAGGAATGTATTAATTCGAATATATGACTAATAAATATAAAGAAAATAAAAACTATTTAATGCCTATTCAAACAAGCATGTCTCAGAATTCAAACTTGAGAATTTTTAGGGCACTCATCGCATTAACTTTGACAGTGCTAATACTATTTGGAGGCCAGATTGCTAGATTGAGAAACACATGTATTTATTTAACATTCAGTTACTTATTCAGCTGGCAATAAATTATACTCTAACATTTTTTGATACTCATAAATAAATTCCCTTAAGCAGTAATCAAAAAATAATTTCACACGCAACGGGACTGCTCTTTTTCATAGCTTCTTGTTTTTTTTTTCTACTTCCAACCCAACCCAAGGCTTTTTCATATTTAAATCTTCACCACCATGTGTAGACATTCAATTCAATCATATCCTGTCATGTTTCCCCATCAGGAAACTGGTTCTTGGGCCCTTTCTTACCTTTCCTGTCCCCTGGCATTGTTCGCCTCCGAACTTGTCCATGCCGACGATTGTCATGCTAATTGAGGCAAAAAAGGATTCCCAGGACCCAGGTAGAAGCTGCCGCCACCACGAACTTAGTTTATCCCCAGACATTGTCGCGTAAAGTGCTCGGTGGCAGGCAGTCGTTAAATAAACCATAAAACAAGCAATCAGCCATGGAAAACAAATAAAGCCCACCCACAAAATAAGCTTGCGGGTAGAAGAGGAGGAAATATACAAAAAAAATAAATAAGAAATGAAAATGTCGCATTGGGCGTTGGGAGAAAACCACGAGCATGACAAACATTAACACGGCCTCTGACGCAATTTAACACCAATTACAATATCCGTTACATCTAATTATTGTGCGGAAGCCAAGGAAGCCACTGGGCAGCCGACGTCTTGCCGACTAAATTAAAGAAAAACAGCGCTCCTGCCAGGACATGGGTGGCGGCGCCATTTGTGGTTGCCAGGACATTAGCAGTGGGCCAGGAACAGGAGCAGAAGCAGGAGCTGGAGCAGCAAATGGCGGCCATAAAACAACAGAGAACAGGACCCATGAAATATGAGCAGGAAGCAGGAAAGGAAAACAGTGTCATGGTGGTGGTGCCCAGGCGAAGGCGAGGGCGAGGGCGAGGGCATTTCTTAATTTCCAACAATTTACGCTGAAAGCTTTCAGCGCTCAAATGACGCACAGACGGCAGCAGGACTCCCAGTGTGTCCTGTTTTTCTTCCTCAGTCCGGCATGTTTTTCCATCGTCTTGGCTCTGGCCAAGGCGACGATGATGATCTAACGTCATTATTTCCCCGGCAAACGACAGGCAGTTGTTAATGGGGCTTACCACTTAAGCGCGACGGCATAAAATAAACACGCGGTCTGTCGTCCCCCTGTATTTGCCATGACCACTGCCGTCCTACCTCCTTCGATGCGGATGTCCTGGCAAATTAATTAACATGGCGCTCGGTCGCTGCCAGCATTTTTCACACTCAAAATAATGGGTACTAAGGAGGGAATTATCAACTTAAAAAATCAGCAATGGTTTAAAAAATAAAGGAGGCTTAGGGTTTGAATACTACAAATTTATTTATTGAAAAAAATTACTCTTGCTTAAATTTTCTTGAATTTAAAGGCTTAAGGTTTGAATACTACAAATTTATTTATTGAAGAAAATCACTCTTGATTAAATTTTCTTGAATTTAAAACATTTAATCTTTTATTTCTTTTTAAAAATTTGAGCAATTTTAAATTCTCGTAAAATCTTTAGATATTTCAAAGGAAATATATAATTTCAGATATATGCTATAGTTAAAAGCAGGGACAGTAAATAAGAGTTATAAGTTTGAAAAAAATTGAAGACTAAAAAAGCTTAAAAATATAGATTATTTTTATTTCAAACTTTTAATGAAAAACTAGAATTTATGTATAATTAATTCCTTTTAAATATATTTTTAATATATTTTCTTTATATATTTATTATTCAGAAAAGTAATAACAGTCTGTAGCTATTTTTCACGCAGTTTTATAAAATTATTTCCATTTTAAAAACACATTTCTCTTAGTGCAGCTTTGTGCTGTTTTTCCTCATCGTTTCGCCTGTTGTTCTTGTCTTTTGGCGGCTTTTTTTCTTCGGCTTAATTGTGGACCATCGTCTTCGGTCCTTCAGGGCGTTCTGTCCTGGCCTGGTCTGTCCTGTTTCACTCCGAAATAAGAGAAAAAAAAATTGGGGAGTTTGCCTGTGGCAGTTTAACAATTAAGAAACGTTTAAAGTTCGGTGAAATTGGGGCGCGGCTTTCCTTTGATTACACGCAGCCGGATCTCTTTTGAGGCTGAGGTGAGTCCTTGCCAACGGCAGGACATTGGACATACGCGGCACGTTGCCTGCATCCGTTTGACACCTTTGTCGGGCCCAAAATGGCACAGGAAATGAGCTGGCCCGTACGTGACTTGTTTTCCCTGTTGCAAGCAAATTGGAAATGTAAAATATATATATTTCGGCTGCTCCAGGTCCAAAGGGGTCAAGGAAGTCTCACACGCACTCCTTAACCTGACCCGGCCGCCGCTGTTTAAAATTCCAAATTTGTGCACTCGCTCAATTTCCTTTCATTCCCCAGATGTAATTACCCAAAAAAAAAAAAAGGAAAGAGAAAGCCGAAAGGCGGAGGGAAGTCTTTCTGATTTGACACGAATTTCTTGGCCTCCGTCCGGAATAATTAGTGTCCATTGAAGGGGCGGCCGTTCCCGCTCACGCCGCTCCTTCTACGTGCCAAACACAACGCCCTGCGGCAAGGACGAACACTCCTTGGCGTACTGTCCTCGTCCTTGTCCTCGGTCTCGGTCTCGGTCTCGTCGTTGTCGGTCCCGGCATAATTGCAATTAAAATGTTCGCCGGGAAGTGCAAACACTTGGAGGCAATTGCCGAGCACAGAAATAATAACAGGCAGATTGTGCAAATTAAAATATAATTAGAGACAAACAACAGAGTGTGTCCTGGGAGTTGGGGGGCTAGGATTTTATAGAAATTGTACACACTTTCGAGTAATTATTGTGTAAATATGCATTTCAATTGGGCGAGAGTTTGGGGTTTTTAAAGGAAAAGTAAACTTTATTAATTCCGTTTTTAAAAGAGGCCTGTAAATATAATGATTTATGGAAGTATGCCAATTAAAAAGTATTATTTAGCTTATGGGATGTAATAGGAATAACTAATTAAATATTTTTCTTGCAAACAATTCGTAGTAAAATTATTTTTCCAACATACATTAAATGTTTTCATTAATAAAGCTTTTTATATTCGATTCTTATAGTATTTCTTATCTCAAAATTAAACTCAGTCAAAAAGTTAAATAAAAATCCGCTTAAAATTAACCTAATTCCCACAAAAACCTACACCCTTTGCTTAAGAAATTGCAGTGTATACAGTGGCTCCCCCTAGTGAGCGCTGGCCGCGAAATGCCACGCACTTTCCACTGGAAGAAGTTTTTGTGTTCGCCTGGAAATTAGCGTGAGAAGGCCCACCTTTTTTTTGTATTCCCTTCGAGGGTTGAGCGAGTAAGCGAGAGGCAGACATAAGCAAAGAGACAGAAAGAGAGAGAGAGAGAGAGAGAGAGAGAACAGGAGGAATATACAAATACCTGGACAGCACCTGGATAGAGGGGGCAAAGGGAGAAACAACTAACGAGCAAGTAATTTTGTGGGCCAACTGAGCTGCGAGCTTCTTTAATGTTGCCTTGCCAACTTTAAGCCGCCGCTGTCCTGCCATTCCTGCCTGTCTTGCTGCTGCCGCTTTCCACATTAAGTATACGCACCGAAGAACTTTGAGGGGTGGTGCTGTTTTTTTTCTTGGTTTTCTGTGAGGGGTAGGCCTGTGAGGGTCGTTTTTTTTTTTGGGCAGGCCACACCTTCCATGCTCGCAGGGGTGACTAAACAACTGCGTGCGCCGAGCGTTCGCTTTTACTTTTGTTTGCCCGGATTTTCGATCGAAAAAAAACACACATAAATATATATATATATATATGTAAGGAGGGGGGAGAGAAAAAATTGGGAAGAAAATAAAATAAAATAAAAGCGAAATGAGGAAGAACGAAATTTGTTTCGCTGAAAATCTGCTTTATGAAATGTCAAAACTTCAAAGCGAACTCAAACTTAAATGCAAGAAAATGAGAAAATATTCACTTGAGTGCGTGTGCGCTGACGACGACGTCGTTGCTCGTCCTGTTTCCTGATTTCCTTCCCATTGTCCTTTCACTCCCGCTGCCATTGTTGTTGTTGTTGTTTGTGCTGTTGCTGCTGTTTGAACTGTTGTTGATAGCCTTTATTAGTTGTTGGCCCGAAAGCTTAGGCGCTTACGCATTTCCCCGCCACTTTCACATCCTGCCTGCCTGCCAGCCTGCCCCGAATTTAGCAGGACTCGTGCGCTCTGCAAATAGATATAATTTTTTGTGCTGCCCCGCTCTCTGCCTTCCGTTTTTTTTTCGTTTTGGTTCCGGCAGGCAAATTTTATTAAAAAATTTTATATTAAATCAATTGCGTGGAGATTTTCTCCTTATATTCGTTTTTCTTTCTTTTTTTCCTGGTTGGGGGTGTCAGATGTGTTCATGCATAAAGTTGTTTTGACCAAAGGAGGTTGGGTCCTGAATAAATCGATAAGCACATAACTAAGTAAGGGAAATATCTGCTTAAGTTAAAGTTAAATTTCATAACTATCATTATTTTTAATGAAAAGTAAAGGCACTATAACAAGGAAAACACTAAACAAATTATCTGCACTCTTAAAGAATAAATTCAATAAAATATTTATGATCTTAAAGCCATCCACGAATTTGCTTATTATTTTTTAGAAATTCTTTAAGAAATAACTACTGTTTCTATCGCATATTTAAACCATTTTCCACTGTGTTAAATTATATATGAACCATATAATTACCTCACAACGTATTGTTTAGCTAACTACCATCAAATACCCTTATTAAATTGTCAATATTTTGACATAAACCTGTCTGATTGGAGCCACTATAAAAGCGGAATTTCTCTGGGCCCGGCAAACACTTCAATTTCAACTTTCTTATCGTTAAAACTCGGCGTTAATAATGGCTAAAGTTGAGCCCGTGGACCGTTATCGAAAGGTCATCTCGCTGATCCGCTTCTGTGTGGGATTCTGCGGCAACGATGTGGCCAATCCGCAGTTCCGGATGTGGTGGCTCACCTATGCCGTGATGGCAGCGATTGGCTTCTTCTTTGCCTGCACCTTCTACACCATCTATGTAGGCGTGGTGATCAATGGAGATCTCACTGTGATCCTGCAGGCCATGGCCATGGTGGGATCCGCAATCCAGGGATTAACGAAGCTCTTAATTACTGCTAATAGAGCGCCATTGATGCGACATATTCAGAATAGTTACGAGGAGATATATCGGTAGGAATGACTAGAGAATTGCCAATGGGATTTCATAGCATACTTTCGGGCAATCCTTTTAAAGGATTTAAAATCTATAAATTCCACAATTTTCCATATTTCCTATTTTACGTTAGAGTATTAATATATTCTCTGAATAAATATACCTCCAGCGACTACGGACCTCGTGGCGGTGACTATGCCAAGTGCCTGGAGGCCAGAATTCGTACAACCTGGAAACTGATCATTGGCTTCGCTACCATCTACATCGTGGGCCTGGGCCTGATCATCACCTTCCCCATCTTTTACCTGGTGGTGTTCAAGGAGAAGGTGCTGGTTATGCAGTTCCTAATGCCCCTCATAGATCACACCACCGACAGTGGCCACCTGCTGCTCACAGTGGTGCACATAGCCCTGATCACATTCGGTGGCTTTGGCAACTACGGCGGCGATATGTATCTCTTCCTCTTTGTCACCCATGTGCCGCTGATCAAGGACATCTTTTGCGTGAAGCTCGAGGAATTCAATGAGGTGGCCGTCAAGGGAAATGAAAATAAGCGAGTGAGGGAGATGCTTTTCGATTTGGTGGATTGGCATCAGAAGTATGTTAGGTAAGGTGGGATAAGATCTTATGTAGGACCTAAAAGAATGTAAAATGTATCTATCCAGTCTACTTCGAGCAACTGAGAGTATCTACAGCATTGTGCTGTTCGTGCAGCTATCTACGACCTGCGTGAGCCTTTTGTGCACTATTTCCTGTATCTTTATCAAGGCCTGGCCCGCAGCCCCTATGTATCTGATGTACACGGCCATAATTCTCTACACCTTCTGCGGCCTGGGCACTGTGGTGGAGAATTCGGTAATTATGAGGAAATTTAGAACTCAAGAAAGTGTAATTAATATATATATCTTGTAGAACGACTCCTTCACCAGGGTTATTTATACAAACTGTCTGTGGTACGAGCTGCCTGCCAAGGAGGAAAAGCTGATTATCCTGATGCTGGCCAAAGCTCAAAACGAGGTCTGCCTTACAGCTGCAGATATGGCACCAATATCCATGAACACGGCCCTGCAGCTGACCAAGGGGATATATAGTTTCAGCATGATGCTTTTTAATTATTTGGGAAAAAAGGAGTAGATGATTTATTTAAATAAAAAAGCACGTAGTGAAAATATATTAAAGATATTTATCAATAGTGATTGTAAAATTTGCAATACATAACTATTTATATATTCCAAAAAAAATAATCAAGTTTATATATAAATATCCTTGGTGTTTATTTTATTATGCATAGCTCTAAACATTCAACTACTCCATCATTTAGACTCCTCTAAATTATTTTAATACTTATTGATTTTTAATAAAAAAGTTTATAGGTTTTTTATAATTAAAACCTGACTGACAGTTGTCCTGAGGTACTATTATTTCTTACATAATTATTTCTATGCCAATTAAACAATTATATAGCTACAGGTGACACTTATTCCTACTTGCCTAGTTAAGTTCTTTGGAAGTCAAATGACATTCCCAGGCCAATTAAGTTGACAATTCTATATTTTCCTATAAAAGGACATCCTGGAGGAGGAAGAATATTATAAGTAATTCAAAGTCCCAAGTGTTTACAAAACCAATAGAAAAAGTCAGAAAATGCTAACTAAAGTGGCAGAGAAGAATCCGATTCCTAAGCCGCCAGATACCAGCATCTTGGTACAATTCCGGCAAATAACCAACATAGTTGCCTTCTGTTCCAGAACCGTAGGATGCGAGACCATTAATCCCGAGTTCGTGATGACCCTGCAGACCTACAACGTAATATTTGTGGTTGTCATGTTCCTCGTCTTGACTGGCTATACCATTTACATGGGTGTTGTGGTCGATGGCAACTGGATCGTCCTGCTGCAGTCCACCTGCCAGGCAGGACCGGCGGTCCAAGGAGCTACCAAGCTAGTCTGCTGCATTGTGCATCGTCAGTAAGTTAGTTTCCATTTATTATTATTATTTTTAGTATTCAGATCTCCAAACTATAGGGACATGGTGGAGATATGGTCCTTTTTGGATGCCACCTATGAAAAATACGAGCTGTTGGGCCCTCATTACCGGCAGGTCCTGCAGGATGGTCTGGTTGTCATAAGACGCTGCATCAAGGTCTTTGGCTTGGTCTATTTCAGTGGCCATTTGGGTTGTATGATTTTTCCAGCCGCCTACTATGCTCTCTATGGCGAAAAGCAGATGGTTATGCAGTTCTTGCTGCCCGGCCTGGGACCAGATACATTTGCGGGCTACTGGATCCTCACCATAATGCATTCAACTTGCATAATGATCGGTGCTTTTGGTAATTTTGCCGCCGATATGGTCCTTTTTCTGTTCATATCGAATGTGCCTGTGGTGAAGAATATCCTGCGGTGCAAGGTGCAGGATCTTGATCTCAAGCTGGAGGCGGGTGTCAGCTATGAAGGTGTTAGGGAAGATATTATGGATATTGTGGCCTGGCACAAGAAGTATCTTAGGTGGAGTAATAGCTATTTATTACATATAATATTATTCCGATTTAATTGTTATTATTTCTTAGATTGTTGGAGTGCTCGGAGCGAGTATTTTTCATGGTGATTTTTGTGGAGATCTTTGGCTGCTGTGTAAGCAACCTGAGCATCTTATATTGCATTGTAATAGGGGTTTGGCCTTCTGGTAAAGTGTACGGCCTTTTCACGATGACCTCATTCTTCATGTTCAGTGCTCTGGGAACTGTTGTGGATAGTTCGGTGAGTAGTAAGGTCCTTAAATAACATATTTTTCCATAAATAAATCCTAAAATGTAGAACGAAGACTGCTGTGACATCATCTACACCTCTAGGTGGTATGATCTCCCGATTGCCGAGCAGAAAACCCTGCTCTTTATGCTCCGAAAATCTCAAGCCACACCCGGTCTGTCGGTGGGCAATATGATGCCTCTGAATATGAACACCGCTGTCCAGCTGACTAAGGCCACCTACAGTTTCCTGATGCTCCTGATGAATGGCAGCGGCAGGGAGGAGTGAAAAGCTGATTAATTTTTGCTCTTTGTCTAATGAACTTGCCGCAAAAGGAATTTAATAAACAGCACCGCCATCGCCCCCGCCACACTTTATGTTGCCCACAAAAAAATTATGTCTGCTCGGCCACAGACCGTGAAAAATAGTAAAAAAATTAAGATGAGTAAGGCCAAAGGACCCCGGCGCTGTAAATGAAGGGAAAAGTATGAAAAAGCATCGCTGGTAAGTTGTAAAAATTGTCTTTTAATGCCGCGCAAATCCAGCAGATTGCCACGTAGTGCTAATAAAATAAAGTTATGTCCGGGCATAAAGAACAAAAAGCAGGCTGCCGAATAGTGTGCTTTCTTCGCGGCGTTTGCCTCAAGTAAAAATCCACCGAAATCCACACGAAAAAATGGCGTTGAAAATTGAGTGCGCGGGCGCAGGACGAAGGACGCAGGACAAGATGGATGGTGGGTGGACGCGGCGGCGGTGGAGGCGACGGCGGTGAAGGAGGCGTTCGGCGAGGTCGGTAAACGCATCATTAATCAAATGTCCGAAGCGTAAGCACCGTTATTCATCATTGCTTATGGATAAGGTGGCCGCCCATCTTATCCCCATTCTCCTCATCATCATCCCCATCCTCCACACTGGAAGTAGCTCCTCATCCCCCCGAGTGGAAACCCCTCAAGAAAGTCCGCATGAGTTGCCATATTCCGGTAATGAAAAAATTCTTACGGGGTTTTTTCCAGAAGCTAATAAAAAAAATAATGCCTTAATGTTACGTACATTTTATAAAAATTTTGGTATAAAATAAATTATTTTCTTGACTTTAGCGCTTATTAAATTATATTTTAAGCATCTTAAAGTCCATCATTTATTTTTTGAATTTTTTCTAAACAAATGATAATTGAATAATGTGTATGTATTGCTTATTTAAATCCAAAAAATATTTCATAACAAAAAAATGCATTTTTTATTTTAAAATGTTGTAAAACCTTTGTATAATATTATTTAAACATTATTTTCTTAATTTTTCTAATTTCGATGAAGCAATAAAAAAACACAAAATTGTGTTGAGGTATTTACCTTAATGTTATTAATTATTCGTTGCTTTTTAGGAAGAAAATAAGTATCTAAGCATGGAAAATATTTATTAAATTATTTAATATTTATATACTATATTCAATATGTATATTATATATTTTATTTTAATACATATTGTTGTAATTGATGACATTTTTATTTCTTAATGAGTGTTCTTAGTTATTTATATAATTATAATATATTATATTAATTTTATTGCTTGCAAGATATGAAAATAACCTTTTCATTAAAATATTAAGGTCTATTTAAATTCTTTGTAATTTCCCTTCAAAAATATACTCTTTAAATGACACACACAATTTTTTTTTTTTTGTAATTTCCATTGA
>JAEIIU010050507.1:0-51917 GCA_018874675.1 Drosophila baimaii
CTTTTTTTTATATCTTTTTTTAAAAAATGCCCAAAAAACAGGCTTCTAGACCAGAATACCCCCTTAAGTTCACGCCAGAGATTCTTAATCTTGATCTAGATCTCGATCTTTCGAAATAAATTCTTTATTACTTACTTTCCTAAAAGTGTTATATTATCCTCGGCATTCGGTAGTATAACAGTCACCAAAAGATCTTTGTATACGAATCTGTCCATTATTCCGTCAATAAGATGATACCATGAAAAGCAGCCCTATACCATTAGGCCAAAGCCTACGTGCTCAAAAAACCTATGCGTTTCGACGACGAACATTTCTTTCGGAATCATTTTGAAATACATTAATTTTGGTTTCGACATTCCAGGGGATATTACTATTAGATGATGATTTTCCATCTAATACAATTTGAATGGTTAGCAAGTCCCCATTTAGTTATATTTGCTAATACCTTATTTTCTGCAACCAAGTAATTGTATTAATAAGCTACAGGTTAATGTTAAGCTTCATACAGCAATAAAACAATTAACAATTTTTTACAGAAAGCTTATTAATTCCGGGAATTCAGCCAATTTTATAATTTATACACATTAAAAATTATAGCTTCCTGAATAAATGTTATGTTACAAACAAAAACTTTACACCTATTATTATTAACTTTATTAACTATGTTAATTACGAAAATATTTAAAAATTAAAAACGGTCAGGGTTCCATTTTCCACAGTTCCAATGCAATGGTAACTCAGCCGCTCTTGGTATATTTAAAAGACCTATACACGGTCACACCTTCGGTCTTGATTACGAACATCAAAAATAAAGTATTTTTTAAACTAAAGATATATAACAACATGGCACGTCCCTCTTGTTTGTTGTTTAACAATGCTATATCTCGGCTCATCAATATGAACCAACCCACATCCATATTAGTGAGGCACAAGAGTTCCTCCAACAACAGAAACAAAGTCAACCTAAAGCGCCAGAGCAAGATATTTAACTCTTTAGTTGGAAACCGGCGCGAAGGCGGAGCCGGTAGCACGCGCTGGCACCCCTCCCACGATGTGAATATTAAAAATCGCTCTTCCAGCTTCCAGCCATCGGCGGCGTCAATTTCCGTACGCACACCCAAGTTCGGAAGCGGAGGAGTATCCCATTCGCGTGCCCATCTGGACAGTCGCCGAATGTCCGTGCTGAATAAGATGTTCATGACGACCATAACCGATTTTTTGGCAACTGGAGATGGCGAAGCAGCCCGCTCCATCGCCGGCCGAGGCCTGCAAGTTTCCTATGTGAAGATCAGCAGCGACTTCTCGCAAATCAATGTGTATTGGGCTTGTGGATCGCCGGCTGAGCAGGCCAGCACTGTGCTCGAGGAGGAACTAAGTCGGTGCAGCGGCCAGCTGCAGCATGAACTTTCCCAGCTGAATCTCATGGGTGAGGTTCCGCGGATCAAGTTTGTTCGGGACAAGACGAGCACGAATCTTTGTCAGGTGCAGGAAATCCTTACCCGACTCGGTCCATTTGAATATGTGGCTTCGGAAGGCGATAAAAGCGATGAAGAAGTGGAGAGCACACTCACGGAGCATCCAGACACGCCTGTCAATTGGCCGGAGATGCGTCAAGATGTTGTAAATTTTAACCAAAGCTTTGTAATGGACAAGATACTCAACAAGATGCACAAATTCAAAGATGCCTGGGTCTCGCATATGAGGACGTTGTCCCATTCAAACAGTGCAGAATAACAACTTCACCATTCATTTAACTATTTAACCTGAAAGTCTGTACAATTTATATTATCACAGTAATAAATGCTTTAATTTTACATATTTTGAAATTCCAGAGGGTTGTTTTGAATTGGAAAAATAGCATTTTTTAGGTCTTGTAAAAATCTAGTTGGAAACAGCTGGCAAACAGGTGACCAGAATTCAACGATATTTATTGTGCGAATACCTTAGCAACAGCACGACTATCGGTAGTGCAACACAAACCCTCTCTCTCCCACTCTCTCACTCTCTCTCTGCGAGTGTGTACATGCGCGATTCATTGAAAGTAGGTGGCGCCAGTCATCCCACAGGGCGGTATTTTTCAGTTTATCGAGCGAAGTTTCCGACCTTCTACATCCCCAAATTCATTGAAGATTGCAGTTGAATGCTAGTCAGTGGTCTACAAAATTAATTGTTTTGCTGTGAAAATTACTTGCTAAATTACAAGTTGGGCGTACGCAGCGGGTGCACAACACATTCCACCATTTAATCGGTTACTCACCGCAGTGTCACTCAAACAGTTGCCTTTTCATTAGTTAAACTTGTGTACACATACACACAGATGTATATATTTCTTTTTAATGACTAACTGTTGTGTGAATGTGCAGAGGAGGATTCTTAGTCCCAGCTGCAAATCGGAGAGACCTGACTTGTCCGTACATAACGCATTCTTCGGGTTTCATTGTTTGTGAGCAGCAAAAGTTTGTTCTTTTCTTTCTTTTTTTTTTGCATTGGTATCGCTTTTTTTACGTGATATCGAGCGTCGTGTGTGTATGAGAACCACATAAGCGATTTTTGTTGTGCGCACGGCTTACGCATATTCTTTTTTTTTTTTATCTCAATGATAGTTAACCCGAAAAACATACACACAAACCAGTAATCAATGTGCAAGACGCTGAAGTGACGGGCAGATTGAAAGGAGGAATCGAGAGAGCACACAAAACGACGCAAAAATTTGGTCGAAAAACAGTTTGATAACACAACAAGAAACGGCGACGGCGACGGCCACCCACCAGCAGCACCACCACTTGCAGTTCCACCAGAGCCCTCCTCCTTCGAGCTAACGAAAAAGCGAAACGAAACGAAAAAAAAAACGGGGTCGAAGTAGTAGTAGGCGTTCTCCGCTGCGCAGCGCCGTCGTTGGACATCTACATCTCGAGTCCTCCTCTTCTAATCATTGCTAAAACATATAAGGCCGGAACAACAACAGTCAGGGATATATCTTGCCGCGATGGATAATCTAATAACCATTGTAAACAAGCTGCAAGATGCGTTCACATCGCTTGGCGTGCACATGCAATTGGATTTGCCACAAATCGCCGTAGTTGGTGGTCAGTCGGCAGGCAAAAGTTCGGTTTTGGAGAATTTCGTTGGCAAGTAAGTAAACATCGATATAAACAATTAAAGTATAATACAAATATTGGTCGCAGATGTACAATGTTTGTTTGCCCAAATGGGGAAGGGGGGATTCCTGGCCCCCAATAGGCTTTAAACATTGTTATCTTCGTTTAAGAAAACATTGGCTTGGCGCAGCAAATCCAACCGAAACATACATATACTTATAGGCATTAGATATAGGAAACAATGCATAGTTTTAGCCTGCTGGAATTTCCTTGTTCCCCAGAACAGGCTTGAAGGGTTGACTTAATCGTTTTTCAATCGCACAATTATGCAAGTACGCGCTTTGTGTACATACAATGGGCCAGCAGCGGGTCTTATCAGTGGCCATCGAAAACAATGGTGTTTATCTATCTTTTTCGGCGGAATTCCTAAGCAGGTGTTGTGGGCTACGGTGTAATCATACATTTTTTTGGCCTGCAATATTAGTTAACGAAATTTAGGGGAAAAAAATCAGTGTTAACAATAAAATCAACCCCGTTTCGTAGTCGGGTCTTTAATGTCATTGCTCTCATTTTTGTACATATTAGGCTCTTGCGCGGGCTCTCTCTCTCTCCCTGTGTGTGTGTGTCGACCACCGACCGCCCACACTCTCCAACACACAAATACAATGGCTTCAACGCCCCAAAAAGAATGTCGATAGGAAAAATCAATATATATGTTACCGAGTCTACTTTCTTGCATTTTATCGTTTCGCTCTTAACAATTCCCCATATATGTACATACACATTTGTATATGTATGTATGTATGTACATAAGTATGTATATTGGAGGAGTGACCATGAACTTTGTCATTAAACAAAAACATAAATGATAAGGACATATTCCGGTGGGTTTTATATATATTATTTATTTAAAAAGACTTCGTTTCCTCTTCACTTGCCATAAATTTCCAATTAGATTAGGTTTATATAAATATAGATAAAGGTTAAAATAATGACCTGCTTGTTTAATCAACTAAAATAAGCCTATATATGTATATACATAAATGTCGATGTACACATGTGTATTGCAGTGTTTTGGTTTATCTTTATCTATGGGCTCGCGATAAGATATTGATACATATTCCGACGACGTCCTTTTGTCATTCTATAAATGTAACTTTAACTTGTTACAAAAAGCTTGTGCTGCTTACATAAGCTCTCTTTCTCTTCTATATTCTAAATAATCCCGTTAGATTCAGAATGCGCATGCGTTTACATATACTCATGAATGTAAGTATGTAACGTACTCAGGGTCAAAAAATAATGTGTGTAAGCACATGAGAGCCTGGCTTACAGAATCCTAAATATCTAGGGAACTGATTTATGCACTTGTATCCGAACATTATTCAGATATAATACCGATATGGGTCATTAAAATGCACAGAAATCCAAGTAGTAGTTGTATGTACTCGTGAAGTACAATGAAATACTCGTTACACTAGTTAAGTTACTCGTTAAAGGGCATAGGTTACTCCTTATAATGGTATAGGTTTTTAAGTATAACTGCAAACGTTAGTCGTTATAAATGGTATACATTTATAGAAATTATAGTTACTTTAGTTCTTTGGAAAGTATACTGGTATAAGACCGCTAGAGACTCGTTATATAGTATTATTTACTCGTTACAATAAAAAAAGACTTGTAAAAAAGTTTCTTGTTATTATGGTAGTGATTACTGGTTAACCTGTACAGGAGATATATAAGGAAGAACACCCCTATAAGACTACAAGGAACTCAATGCATTGTATAAGTTACTCGTTACTAGATACAGGAGACTCGTTAAAAGGTATATGTTTCTAGTTATTCTACTAGAGGTTACTGGTTGCCCTGTAAAGAAGATATATTGGGAAGTGCACTGCCATAAGATTACAAGAAACTCTATGCATTGTTTATGTTACTTGTTACAATATAAAAGAGACCCGTTGAAAGGTACTGGCTACTCGTTACCCTGCAAAGGTGACTAGCGGGATGCAATAGAACCTGAAAAATGTCAATAGAACTCAGATGTTTAGTTTAGTTTGGTGTGGTTTTAGTTTGGACAAAAAGTAGATATCAGGTATCAGGGATTAGGACATCTAAAGCAATATCTAACATTCAAATGAACCCAAAACATATGGGTATTATTAAAGGGTCAAAACCAGAGATATTTTTAAGTAGAAAAGTTATTTGATTTGAAAAAACATGGATTTCTGTGGGCACCCACATCTTCGCACTTGAATTATTCGTTATATTCACCTATTTTATTGCTTGAAGGGACTTTTTACCACGTGGCTCTGGTATTGTGACTCGTCGGCCCTTGATATTACAACTGATAAACGGAGTTACCGGTAAGTTACCTATTCTTTCGATATTTCAAAAGAACCGTTTTGAAAAATGAACATTTTGACGCAAACAGAATATGGCGAGTTCCTTCATTGTAAGGGCAAAAAGTTCTCCAGCTTCGATGAGATACGCAAGGAGATCGAAGATGAGACGGATCGTGTGACTGGCAGCAATAAAGGCATTTCGAACATTCCAATTAATTTGCGCGTTTATTCGCCGCACGTCCTCAATCTCACGCTGATCGATTTACCCGGCTTGACCAAGGTGGCAATCGGTGATCAGCCCGTCGATATCGAGCAGCAAATTAAGCAGATGATCTTCCAATTCATTCGGAAAGAAACATGCTTAATCCTGGCTGTGACGCCAGCCAACACGGATCTGGCCAACTCGGATGCATTGAAGTTGGCCAAGGAGGTGGATCCGCAGGGTGTCCGCACCATTGGCGTTATAACCAAGCTAGATCTCATGGACGAAGGCACGGATGCGAGGGATATTCTCGAGAATAAGCTTCTGCCGCTGCGGCGTGGATATATTGGTGTGGTGAATCGGTCACAGAAGGATATCGAGGGACGCAAGGACATACACATGGCTCTGGCTGCCGAGCGCAAGTTCTTCCTAAGTCATCCATCGTACCGTCACATGGCAGACCGCCTGGGCACTCCCTACTTGCAGCGCGTCCTCAACCAACAATTAACCAACCACATAAGGGATACGTTGCCGGGCCTGCGGGATAAATTACAGAAACAGATGCTGACCTTGGAAAAGGAGGTCGAGGAGTTTAAGCATTTCCAGCCAGGCGATGCCAGCATTAAAACCAAGGCCATGCTCCAGTAAGTTATTGCAAAGTCGCTTGGATTACTAAGATGCGTTACGACCAGACATTTGAATTGCCACATGCAAGCCATTTTTTTTTTGTTTCTGACCAAAATTGCGTTCTTGTTGCACTTTTCGTTCTCACAAAATTGAGAGCGTAAAACTCTAAAAATAGAATGCGTGAGAATGCGTTTACACACAAGAAAGCGCGCTGTACTCAGCGCTGGGTCCAGCACAAAAAATATATGTGCATAAAAACCGTATGGCGTGCGGCATCTTAGTAAATAAAGCGTCTTTGGTTACAGCTAGTGCGGAGAATCATAACAAACTAATAATGGATATAAATGTATTAAATAAATTACAGAATGATTCAGCAGTTGCAGTCGGACTTTGAGCGAACAATTGAAGGCAGCGGCTCCGCCTTGGTCAATACCAATGAGCTCTCTGGCGGCGCCAAAATCAATCGTATTTTCCATGAACGGTAAGTGTGAGCGCCGCCCCGCCCCTCCTACTATGATATATAAACTCTTTCTCTCTCTCAGTCTACGCTTTGAGATTGTCAAGATGGCCTGCGATGAGAAGGAGCTGCGACGCGAGATCTCATTTGCAATCCGCAATATTCACGGTATTCGTGTTGGTCTCTTCACGCCCGACATGGCCTTCGAGGCGATTGTTAAGCGGCAGATAGCCTGTCTCAAGGAGCCGGTCATCAAGTGTGTCGATCTAGTTGTGCAGGAACTATCGGTGGTTGTGCGTATGTGCACGGCCAAGGTGAGTGCCACTTACCCCACTTAATGTTGATAGGTGTAAATGGGATTTATATACCAACTACAGATGAGCCGATATCCACGCTTGCGAGAGGAAACGGAGCGTATTATCACCACGCATGTCCGACAACGCGAGCACAGTTGCAAGGAGCAAATCTTACTCCTCATCGACTTTGAGCTGGCTTACATGAATACCAATCATGAGGATTTCATTGGTTTTGCCAAGTATGATGAGTGGTCAATGGATGGATGTGTATGAATGGTTATTGAAATGTATTAATCAATATTCTCGTTGCCAGCGCCCAAAACAAATCGGAAAATGCTAATAAAACCGGTACCCGACAGCTTGGCAATCAAGTTATACGCAAGGGTCACATGGTTATACAAAATCTGGGCATTATGAAAGGTATGTATGGGTCTGAGATAATTCGAAATAATATTTTGGGGTTTGTTACTCGGCTTTAACTTTATTTATTCTCAGGGGTTTTTGTTTTTTAAGCTGGGCTTTATGCAATTCATAACTTTTTCGCTCATCTTGTGACTCAAGATGAGAGCGCTCAACCGAATCTCATCGCTCTCTTTGGGTTTGTTATCGAAAGAGCGTGACAATTAATCGATGAAAGGGAAATCAAAGTGTTCTGTGAAGACACAACTCGCTCTCCTTGGATTGTTATCGAAAGAGCGTGACAACGAAACTATATATTTCAATATATTTGTATTGTAGAAAATCTCCTTATTTAATTTATTTAAAAATGGACTGATGTTGACTTTTATTTATTTTATTCTATGAAAATAAATATCCTTGGACATTTATTGACTCACGTTTAACTGTTTGTTTGTTTTTGTTTTTTTTTTGCAGGCGGATCACGGCCTTATTGGTTTGTGTTAACATCCGAGAGTATCTCCTGGTATAAGGACGAGGATGAGAAAGAAAAGAAATTTATGCTGCCGTTGGATGGTTTAAAGTTGCGCGATATTGAACAGGGCTTTATGTCAATGTCTAGACGTGTCACATTTGCTTTATTTAGTCCCGATGGACGTAATGTTTATAAGGTTAGTAATTTTTGTTAGCATACAAAAAAATGAATTTTAACTGATTTCCAAAAAAAAAAGAAAACAAATGAATCAAAAACAGAGAGACAAAAACATTAAACTTCTTTCAACAAATTTCAACAAAAAAGTTAAAAAAAAAAACAAAAGAAAAACAACAACAACAAGAACACAACAAGAGCAATTTTTTCCAACTTCTTGCCAAGTAATAAAACAAGTAATTCCAAACGTAACGATTTAATCCCAATTTGAAAGAAGGAATCCTTTTGTTAATTATACAGTCTGAGTCTGAGGCAATGAGCAATCGAGATCAATGAATTATTTTTTTGTATAATATATAAAAATTACTATGTTTTTATCAACATTTGAGTCAAACGAAAGGCCAAGGAGCTTGCCACAGCCACAGCATACGTAAACTCCTTGTGCTTTCCCTTCACATCAATTTTCTAAACTCATGAAGCATCGCGCGTCGTCCTAGAAGATACACTCTGTAGCTAAGTTTCCTAAACAAGAAATAATCCTTTGGCTTATACTGCTAATCATTAATTTATTTAATGATACGTATTGCTTTTATCGCTGTTTGGCTTATACTGCTAGAAAAAAGATACCTAACATTTTACATTTGTTTCAGGTTTGCTTTGCTGAAATTGGAGAGGGATTTTATATGTTCATTGTTAAATTTGTGGGATTTTGTGGGTTAAAATTCAAATCCCCACCGTTTACCAATGGTTTTACAATTTGAAAGGGAATCCTTGAAGTTTTATCAAAATCAGGCGGCTATAGACGTATTTAGGTGTCACAGGAATAGGCTGGACCAAAGAAGCTTTACTTTAATTTACTAAGATAGCGCACGCCCTACGTCTTTTTTTTTGCGTACTCATTTTTCGTGCTGTACCTAACGCTGGGTTCAGGGTCAGTTGCCATAGAGACACAGAGAGAGCGCTCTCTTGTAGGTATACAGCGAAAACCGACGACTGTATGTGTGTACACGCATTCTACATTTGTACGTACACATGACAGCGCATTCTCTTTTTTTTATACTTAACGCTCTCAAATTTGTGAGAACGTGTCTGAGACAAAAAATAACTTGCATATCTAACATCTTAGACTGGACTGTACGCTTAATGACTTCTGCAGAAACTGCAAAAACTAGAACCAGGGTCCATGGGGTTTTCCATTAGGCAGCTTTTTTTTTTGAAGAGCTGCCAAGTATATCAAATGCTACTCCCATTAATCCATTTGTAAATAAAATATAATATACCTTCGCTTTTCCGATTCTCTCAGTGCAAAGCACACACACACCCAATACGCTCTCACTATAGATTGTCTCTGGCCTACTAACAAGCATTACTAAGATTTTAATTATTAACTTTGTAAAGCTAAAATTGTCATAGTAGCTAGAGTAAGCTCTTCTTCAATTGCAAGTTCATTGAGAGCCGGAAATTACACATTTTTTATACAAGTTCTCTCTCTCTTTTCTCCCAGTCTTAGAAGGTATGTACTACGCCGCCTTGCCGTTCTTGGCTTGTGGGCTTCACCAAGGGCATCTATGTACTTTATCCCTTTCCATGCAGTTGCCATTATTGAAGATACCTAGATACCTATCTTACTTTATAGAAAATACGTCGGACCTAAAAGGGACCCAAACGAGACCCAAACGAGACCCAAAGAGACGTCAACGAGACCCCAACGAATCACAGCGAGACCTCAAAGAGACTTTGTCGACGAAACCTAGGAGTGTGTCTTAACCAAGGGCCAGTTATTTCTTTGGGACCTAAAAAATTATATAAATATATACTAGAGCTGGGAAAAAAAAATTGATTTTAACATCTACAAAATCTATTTTAACATCGATAAAATCGATTCTTTTGGTTTTGGTCGATTATCGGTTCAGTTTTGAAAGAATCTATGTATCTTAAATCTCAAATTAGAAGAATTAACTGGCGAATTGGGCAAAAATCAATGGACTAAGGACTTAATTACTCTGTACTTTGTGCTGGAAATCGATTTGTTTTATCCAGCTCTAATGTATAGTGTATAAAAATAGCGTGATTTTGATAAAACATCCAAGGCAACAACGAGGCTGAGGTTAAACAAAAGGAATGAATCATTCCACAGTCTTCAGAAACAGATAAAACAAAGACATATAGAGAGCGTGAATCAATATTAAAAGCTAGGAGATATATGTATAAAGCCAAAGGAGAGAGTAAGCAGCAGCCAAAGGAGACAACGACATAACATAGACACGAGTTTTGGTCCAGATCTTGTGTGGAATATATCTGTTCTTGATTCAAATAGGCCTTGAGAGATGGAGAGAAAAAAGATATATAATTTGATTTCTTTTTTCCCTTTTTTTTTTGTTAATTTCTTCACTTTCCTCTGAATGCGGTATGTGCGTGGTGATTCTAGGACTACAAACAACTGGAGTTGTCCTGCGAGACAGTCGAGGATGTGGAGTCGTGGAAGGCATCCTTCTTGCGGGCCGGTGTCTATCCAGAGAAGCAGGAGACCCAAGAGAATGGCGATGAGGTGCGTATATATCTACACATATATATATTTATGCATAAGAATAAGTCTCAACTACTTACACTTGATATATCCTATATATTTGTGTATTAAAAACAATGCATATTACTATTGTGTTGTTAAAAATATCCTAAAACAAATAACTATAATCAATAACATTAAACACACCTTTAGCTATTCTCTAACTAGAGGTAGGCCAGGCAAGACAAACAGAAAAAGGGTTATTTGTAGAGACTTGAAGCTCTGCAAAAGGACCAAGTGTCGGATTATAAGGAAACATCATTTCCATTTGGTTTGCCGAATTTCTGTGAAGATTAGACGGCTTTCAAGTCAATCCAAACAAATGCGGCCTAATTAATATTAATAATATGTAGTGAAAACCTTATAAAACAAAAAAAAAAAAAAAAAACTACACAAACTTGATTGTCCAATATTTTATATCTTATCTTTTTGCTGTTCCGTTGTTGTTGTTGTTGTTGGCCAAATCAACAATATATCTCTCGCCATATTGATGCTCTAAATGCATAATAATCGTCATCCAGGAAGGACAAGAGGTTTGTGTGCATATCCTAGTAACTTTTGAAGATTTCTTTCGTTACTCTTTTGTTTGTTTAAAAAATATATTTAGTTTAAAGAAAAGGCCCATACAAATATGCGGGCTTGCTCTGGTTATTGGTACTCTTAGATTACTAATTAGATTTGTGAAGCCCTTGCTCTCCAATCGGACACTAAATATGTATATGAATTTAAAAATTATAAATAATTATCAGAGCAGCTCGGTATTTGATATAATTGGTTTATACATTTCTACAAGTTGTTTTCGTTGTTTTACTAATATTATATTAACATGACTTAAGGTAACCCTAATTATTGTGTTACAAAATGTGGTTTTGCTTTTTATAAACATATAAAACATGACTCTATTACATAAATGTAGACATTATGTGTTCGTTACTAACATTACCTAAGGATATATCTTATGTATAAAGGCTTCGAATGAAGATGTGATATAAGACCCACATATGAAACATTAAAGGCTGCACTTTTGGTGAATATCTAAATATAGATCATTTTATATTTAAATATTTAAAGAAGTGGAAATGGCCTATGCCACTCATAAGCGCCACATAGAAACACTATATCATTCGCCATACATACCTCCTTTGTCTTGGAGCTCAATACGCTGTAGAGGCATGTGTCCTCAAACCCTACAAGCCCCGATCCGCTGCAGCAGAAGAAGCGGTTTTGCGGTTTTGCGGTTTTGCATTGTTAAACCTCGTAACATTCCCCCCTTACTGCGCTATGAAATACTAACCAAAATTATTAAATTCGCTAAACGGGTGAAAAAAGAGCTTATTCATCTTCACAACTAACTACCACTACTACTAACTATGGCCGTGTTAGCTAGTTATTATTATTGCAATATTTATAATTAACCAACTAACTGGAAAAATAATCTGGTCGGATTATCCCGACCATAGAATTATCTTACTTATTTATTTTAACAATTGTCTTTATATTATTTTCTTCTATTTTTCCCTCCACGTACCTCAAACAAAACGACAAAATTTTACACAAAAAAAAAATATATATATATATGAAACAAAAAAAAAAAACGCCAATAATAAAAATCTATACAAATAAATATTTAAAACGTTCGGTTTTTAGCAACAAGTATGTGTTGAACTGCAAAATTTGTTTTAAGATTTAACTCTTCTTTATTAATGCAATGAAAGTATTTAGACAAGCTTTAAGTATTTAGTCTTGTGTAATTTTCTTGGTCATATATTTTATATTTTAATATACTTACAACGAAAATGGGTGTGTAACCTCTTAGACAAGTTAATTTTTATTTTTTTTTTTCGGTTTTATAGTGATTTTTAGTTACTAGTAATCTCCAGATATTTGGCAATAGTTTAATCATTTTGGTTACACACCTGCGGAGATATGAAAGGACAGAAAATGAGGTTCCTTTAGCTATTATGTTGAGTCTGAAGCAGATAACTGTCAGTTCAGTTTGAATAAAAATCATAATTTTATAATATAATTATTAACCTTGAATATAAGTGAGAATCATAATGAAATTAAATTTATTTTTTGGTTTTTTACGACTATTTGCGGTTTAAGAACACTTCTGTCTGTGAGCATTCCCCATAGTAATAGGAACTGTATTCAGTTTGGATTATTTTAGTGGGTTTTTATTTCATCCTTAAATAGAAATAGAAAAAGATGTGATCATTTGAATTTATTAGGGTATTTTACGAAGGATACTCCAAAATCCAGGTCGAATGTCTTTATTATGTTGTCAAGGGTGCCACAGAAATCGCTAGAGCTTTGAAATCAATGGAAAAAGGGCCTAAAAGCGGGCAATAAAATATTTCGGTCTTCCTTGTGAAAGTTTTAAAATGTTGCAGCATACTTTTGGGCACGATTTAAAAATGCTTTCGAGATCACAGTGATTTCCGTGGGCACACCCTTTTAGAGTTTCAATTTTATTAAATAAAATCAATCTCTATTCAATTGCTTTCTTATCTGGCACTAATTAACAATTAAGTCATATTTACACACCTTAACACATATACATGTATTTAGTTGTACAATTGGGTTTCTATTATTTTTGCACTCTTTATCCTCTTCTTTTAAAAAAAAACAATCAATGTGGCAATCAATTATCAATCAATCAAATCGAATATTTCCCACACCAAACCCTTTCTTTAAACGAAACTTTCCACAAACCGCAGTCGCAGAGCGAGGAGAGTTCCTCCGATCCACAGCTGGAGCGCCAGGTGGAGACCATACGCAATCTGGTCGACTCGTACATGAAGATCGTAACGAAGACAACGCGTGATATGGTGCCCAAAGCAATTATGATGCTGATTATCAACAATGCCAAGGACTTTATCAACGGCGAGCTCCTGGCCCATCTCTATGCGTCCGGTGATCAGGTATTTAATGTCAACTAAAGTCTAAGGATAATTTTACTATGATTCTGATGCGTTTTGCAGTCACAAATGATGGAAGAGTCGGCTGAATCGGCCACGCGACGAGAAGAAATGCTGCGAATGTATCGTGCCTGCAAGGATGCTTTGCAGATTATTGGTAAATAACATAAATTCAGGGCTGTTGGGGGTTCGAACCTAAGCGATTGACAAGGTTCCGGCTTGCGAACCGGTTTAGGTTCGAACCAGGGTTACAAAAATATAATAATTATGATTTTATTTACTACAAAATAATCACTACAACTTCAACATAATCCTAACTGATTGCATTTATAAACTTTTCAATTGAAAAACAAAAGGTGACGTATCCATGGCAACTGTATCCTCGCCATTGCCACCTCCGGTAAAGAACGATTGGCTACCCAGCGGCTTGGATAACCCACGACTCTCCCCTCCAAGTCCGGGCGGTCCTCGTAAGCCAGCTCCTACCGCACAGGTACAAATAATATCTATACATATACATATAAATGTGTACATTTGCATATATATAATACCATACACCATTATTTACTTATCCGCAGGGCACCATGGGTGGACGGAATCCTCCATTGCCGCCACAAACTGGTCGCCCAGCTCCAGCGATTCCAAATAGGCCAGGAGGCGGTGCACCGCCACTACCTGGCGGTCGACCAGCTGGCACGTTGCCACCACCAATGCTACCATCGTAAGTATCCTCCTCCGCCGTCAGGCAGAGATCCTTAATGCTTCAAGCTTTTTAAGTTCTTTAACAATATCTATAGTACGTAGATTTTTTTTCGAATAGAAGTCGACGGTTGAGACCTCTTTTTATTATGTGTAAAAAATGATCTTACAATTTACCATAATCCTGCTCTCCAGATCTTTTTATGACACACTTGACAAGTGCTTAATAATTATTTGAGCTTTTTACTCTCTTTATTTTACGACTTTAATTGGTTTATTATTATTATTATTTATGCAAAATTTTGTTAAGAATACTCATACAGACTTTTATGTTATTTGGACATTGTAATATCATGCAGCAGCATTTTTTATTCAGGAGAGCTACAACAGCATCAAGCACACTCAAAAAAGAAAACGAAGTTGTGCATGCAAAGCTTAAAGAAATAAGTAAATTTGGAACATATACGAGGGTGCTACATGGGGTTAAAAATCCCTTGAAAAGGTGTCAAAAAGTATGCTACAAAATCTTTAAGTACCAAATTCGGTGGTAGCATACTTATTGACACCTTTTTAAGGCTTTTCAACGCTAGAGAATTATGTAGCGCCCTCGATACACATATGAGCTTTGTTTTAAACAAATTTGGTCTAATGGAAGTTTTGTACTAGCAAAAGCATAATGGTACTAAGCCCTGTATGTTTTGTGTTTCAAAATCTAACAAAATAACAACTAATTTCCATTTTTTAAATACTATAATTATCCGTTTTTATATGAATACATACAATGTATGTATTTGTAAACGGTAACTCTATTCCGAATATACACATTTTAATCTGGTTTACTCCAGGGTTGTTCAAAGTTGTAGATAATGAATTTTAAGATTTAAATTAAATTCCGTTTTATACTTTTTGTTGCATTCAATGTGCGAGCGCTCAACTGAATTGCTCTCTAAAAGATTTTATTCAAATAACGCAAAATGAAAAACACAGATTATTACAGAGTATGCTTGTACACAAAATGGGTTAACTTTTACTTACAAAAACTTAGAATTTTATACAATCTCCAGACACAAAATATATATTTAGATATAAAACCTTATGTTCCTTGTTAAGAATTAGTTTACGTAAGAGATTTGTTGAACAAAATTAACAAAACTATTTTTGTTGTCTCTCTTTTTTCTCTTTCTATGTGGTACGATTAACACCTAAAAAAATAATAATGCCATAATTAATCTAATCACACACACACACACACACACACATAATCTAAACAGACGTCGTTAAGTTGTTGTTCAGCCATCGCGAGATATGTACATCCATAAGCTGAGATCGATCCACCTTCAAAAATATATATATATATGTATCTTGCTGACGATTTAACCTACACACAATATCGCCAATATTGAAATATGTATTTCGACTTTGGTATTATTCCGGCATAAACCGATAACAAGACAACAACGATGTGTGAAATCGATACATTTATCGTTAATCGTTTATGAACTATTGTAGTTAATATTTAATCTGGCGCGTTAATAATATTGAAAAAGAATTGTTTATAGACATATACATACAAACAAACAAACAAAAAGATGAAGAAAAAGAAAAAGAAACTAGTCGAGAAGCACATGTTTCCTTTTATTCCAAAAGAAGTTAGTTTTCTTTACACGTTACTCTTACTTTCCCGTGTATATATACATACATATGTATATGTATGTGCTTATGTATGTTGATCGATGCATGCAATACCCTCTACATCAAATTATCCTTTTAAGTCTCGCTTACAACGGCAAATGCTCAAAAGTTACATACATATATACATACATTTGTATGGGCAGATGTCGAGTGACGGATATTAACTAATGATCTTAATTATAAAAGTAAATAACTATAATATACGGCTTTCGTTATTACATATACATAATATTATATGGCTTTGTGTTATTGTTGTTGATGTTAACACTATAACTCTATGAAAATGAGAAATTGTTAGGTAAAGCACAATTAAAGCTATATATGTAAAGTCAGTCACAAAGTATTTCCTTCTAATTGAAACCAATTTATCAACTTGTCCGTTGGTTAGAACGACTACAATATCATTTGAATTAAATTACAATTAAATTTAATTTTATTATCAGCCTTCCAACTAGAGCTGGAAAAACATGTAACGTCGATGTGTTGGCTTATAAAAAACATCAAAAACCTCGATGCAAAGGGATATTTACACATTAGAACACCGCAAAACCTAGATGCTTATCGATGTTATATCGAAATACTTCGATTGTTCGACCTAACATCGATGATGGCATTTGAAAAAGCTCGATGTTTTTCCAGCTTTACTTTTACATTAACCAGATCAAGTATTTTTGTTATTCTTTTGCTTCCTTTCAATGTTTCCAAAGCATTTGTTTGCTGAACGCTAAGGTTATACAAACATTAAGCAATATATCATATTTTGAGCAAGACGAGAGAAAAAAAGGCATTCCTAGCTGCTGCAGTCGTGTTAACCCCTTAAGATTTGTAGATAATTTGTTGCAGATTCAACTTCCAGTTTAATTTAGGTTTTTTTTTATTGTAAATGAGAGAATATTAGTTTTGTGACTCACTGTAGTAATGGAGTATGACGAAGGAAATATGCAGCTACTTATATTACAACATACAAGCAAGTTTACGTATACTAAATAAAGTGCATAAATAAATAATGAATAAATAAATACAGTTTTTGTGTTGCGTGTGTATCTATTGTATATTTCAAGTGAAGCTGGCGGGCAAGGTTTCTGTGTATGTTTTTCTATATATATATTTCGTATAATATTTAACGCCATACAAATATCTGCATTCTTGTACAATGTATGTATAAAAAAAGGTATGTCATCCACATTTTTAGTTTATAAATTGTATTAGTTGCCCAGCATACTTTAATTTTATAATGTTATCTATGTATTATCGATATTGTTTCGCTTTTGCTTATCTATATATATATATTTCAAATGAAGTCGTTAAACAAAAGAGAAAAAAACACCTTAGAGTCGGCAGGAACGGAGCAAGTGAACAAATAAAAAGGGGTTTCAAGCGATACGATACTTGTTTGGTTGCATAAGATGTTGCTCTAGCATAATACCTATGATGAATGAATGTACATACCGTATAAATGTCAAATACCATTTATGAATTTCAAGTCGCGTCTCTGGAGCTGTCGGCGGTGCTATTACACAGCAGACGGGCGCCCATCGCTATGTGCCGGAGAGCATGCGTGGCCAGGTGAACCAGGCTGTTGGTCAGGCGGCTATCAATGAACTGTCGAATGCCTTTGCTACGCGGTTCAAGTAAACTAAGGATCGAAGAAAAACAGTATTATGCACTATATAAATATTTGCAAATTGGCAAAAACGCGCGCACGCATCATATTAAGAAGAAGAAGTATATCGGTTGGTTTTCAAATCTCTGCAAACAAAATTCGTCGGTGTCACGAAAGTCGAAAGTCTTTGGATATATTTTCAGCATTTTAGGTTCATTTTCTATTTAGAATAAATATATTACAAAATTGAATAAATATAAACATTTAATTTATTTTCGAGGTATAGTTTTGTTTAATTTAGATGTATTACCCTTTTATTTTAGAGAAGAGATTTTATAAATAACCAACTTAATGATTTTAAAAAAAAAAATACACATATATATAAATATATATATGTATATATATATATATATATTTATTTAGAAAACTTATATAACCGTGTTAATAAAAGTGTTTCGAAGATCACTCGCTTGTCGTTTTTATTTAAGCCATATAAAAAATGCCCCGATCTATTTCCATCAGAATTGCCAAGAGGGGAGGGACTGCAATAAGAGCGATTTATATAATGGAAGTGCTTTAAGGGGAATATTGCTTGTGGAAACTAAAAACAAAATTATTTACATCGTCTACCGTTGATTCCTTCACTTGTCCATGTCGTCAATGGTAAGCGTCCTCTCAGTTTCTTCTGCCCATTGGAGTCCCATTATATCTTTAGATGGTGCTACTCTGCGAGTGCCCAGTACAGCGTAAATCAACTGTAACTGGCAATTTTTTAAACTGTCTATAGCTCTTCTTTAAAATAAATATTGTATTTTCCATATGTTACCATCGACTTGAATAATAAATAAAGATAAAATTGTTTAAATATTTCATTTAAACTTATTTTATTTATTTATTATTTCTTTTTGAGCTGTAATTGAAAATATTGGGGTATCAATAATGATATCAGGATACGAATATAAATATTTTATTGCCTCTCATCGTTCCGCCAAAAATACTAAAGCGTGATGAATATCATATCCTTAAACCCCGTTCACACTAGGCAGCACAAGCTAAGGTCTTGTGTCTTTTTTTCTGGTATATTTCTGGCATATTTAGCAGCAAATCGACAGCGTCCTGTGGTATGTTTTTCAGGTCGACGTTCGGTAACACTACACCGCATTCAACACTTTGGAAGTGAAATAGAAAGTTTTTAGTTTGTAAATAAACGCCAAATAACCTCGATCGCTTTCTCCCAATATAGTTTTAAAATATTTATTCACAATGTTTTCGGTAACTTGCGTAGCCCCTGTTAATATTGCTTTAATAAAGTATTGTGAGTATGCAATATTATTAAAGTTTAAAGGTGAAATCTTGAACTAATTGATCCATTTTCCAGGGGGAAAGCGCCATGAAGATTTAATTCTTCCCGTTAATGACTCGTTAAGCATGACGCTAAGCACAAATGAGGTAAATATTATTTCCATTGGGCTGTGGAGCTAGGAATTAGTCATTTTTATTTAAAGATCGCTTAATATACAAGTTAAAATCATAAATTTCATTAATTGAACTTTTAATAAAACATAATTGAGCTAAAAGTTTAGGTTATTTCAGGATATATTTGTTGGTGATCACCATCAGCAGGCGTGTCGATCTAGGCGTGTCCGATTTACTCTGTAAGTTTTAAAGCTAACGGCCTTGAAACTGTTTCAATCGTCCTTAAATAGATCGGTTATCCTTATCCTATAGCTGTCATAGGAAATACGGCTACAAAAAGAAATTTTTAAAGAAGAATATATTAAAATGAATAGTTAGTGCATTACAATAGAGTTCAAGCTGTGACATGTTTTTGGTTTGTTATCTATGCACATAATTATAGCTTTGCGCGAAGACAACAATAACTGCCTCAAAGAGCTTCGAACACAATCGAATGTGGCTAAATGGCGATGAGGTCTCCATCGAAGAAAGCTCACGTCTTACGCGCTGTTTAAAGGAAGGTGAGTAGTTCTGCCTTCCATCTGACGTCTCGTTCTGTACGTGCCATATTTCAGTTCGCCGCCTGGCCCTGGCTAGTGGCTCGCAGAAGGTGTCTCCATCGTGGAAGGTACACATTGCATCAGTCAACAACTTCCCCACCGCCGCCGGACTGGCATCCAGCGCTGCTGGCTATGCCTGCCTCGTATATTCCCTGGCCCGTTTATACGACATTCCGTTTAGCGATGAGCTAACTACTGTGGCTCGCCAGGGCAGTGGATCAGCATGTCGCAGTCTATTCGGAGGTTTTGTTCAATGGCATCGTGGTGTCCTGGAGGATGGCACTGACTCGGTCGCTAAACAAATCGCATCGTCCCAGCATTGGCCCAACATGCATGTTCTTATTTTGGTGGTGAATGATCAGCGCAAGAAGACGGGATCTACGAAGGGAATGCAAAATGCGGTGAATACTTCGAAGCTCATTTATCATCGCGCCGACAACGTTGTTCCCGAAAGGATTAACAAATTGAGGGAAGCCATTCAAAACCGAGACTTTCAAGCATTCGGAGAGATAACTATGAGGGACTCGAATCAATTCCATGCCATTGCCATGGACACCTATCCACCATGCGTGTACATGAACGATGTGTCGCATGAGATTGTTTCGTTTGTACACTCTTACAACGAAAGAATGGGATCGTTGCATGCTGCGTACACCTTCGATGCTGGGCCAAACGCCTGTCTGTACGTTTTAGCGGAAAACGTCCCGCAGCTCGTTGATGCCATTCAGCGAGCGTTTCCCAGTGACCTAATAGACAATGCCGAATACTTACGGGGCCTTCCGGTATCTACTGAAAATCTAGAAACTTCTCATAAGAATAAAATTGAGTTATTGGGCATGGAGCCCAAGAAGAATTCCATCAAGTATATAATTCATACAGAGATTGGTCAAGGACCTAGTCAATTGGGGGAAGATAGTAGTCTTTTGATAAACGGGCTTCCCTTGAACCAATAACATAGTGCTTCACTTTTTTATACTATCTTTTAAAAAAACAAAATCGGGTCTATTATAACGATAACGATTGTTTTGGTTTCGAATGTTGTTATCAAGATGGATAGTAGGAGATGTTTAATAAAACCTTTGGTTAAATCAAATTAAAAAAAAGTTGTAATTTAATTATGCTACAAAACTGGAATTGAAAAAACATACATTAAAAAAAACCGATATAAAAAAATAATCGATTGACTACTTCCTCGTCCATCAAAAGATGATGCAAGCTTAAAAGCTTGAAAGATGTAATAAGCATGAAATGTAACGAAATCGGGAGGGGTTCGAACAGGTGCATTTTGCACATAGAACGGTAATTGTATAGGTACATCATGCGATGTACTTAGCTATATGTACACTCGTACGCCTGTCCCCTTCGAAGATGTATGATTGTAGCTTGTAGCATTTATTTTTGATTAACAACATTCAATATGTCCCTGATATAGACCTTTTTTGTGTGCATGTATGCGCCGACACAATTATTTAAATGCTTATTGATCGGTCTTTTTTCATACAACTACATACAGAGTGAACTTTATTTAACAACAATAAAAATATTTGTGTATGGATGTATGTATATTTATATATATTATATTTCTTGTTTTTTTTTTCTAATGTTGTTGGTAGCTTTAAGAGAGAAGAAAGAATCTTGAATTTTGCGTATATGTATGTAGTGCTGCTTCACCGGGGAGCAACAACATTATTGTTATATAACTGCGTGTGTGATGCCAGCACTGCCAGCCAGCCGCTCTTGCTCTTCTAGTTGATGTACGTAGCATCTCTCCCGGCTAACCGCTATTTAACCTCTATCTCTGCTGCTGCTGCGGGATCGGTTGTATTTAATCCTTACTCTGCATGTACTTGATCAGGTCGATGACGCGGTTGGAGTATCCAAACTCGTTGTCGTACCAGGAGATGAGCTTCACGAACTTGTCGTTCAGCGAGATGCCAGCCTTGGCGTCAAAGACCGAGGAGTGGGTGTCGCTAAGGAAGTCCGTAGAGACAACCTCCTCGTCGGTGTAGCCGAGAATTCCCTTCAGCGGGCCGTTGGCAGCCTCCTGGACCTTAGCCTTAATTTCGTCATAGGAAGCGCCCTTGCCCAGGCGGACAGTCAGATCGACAACGGACACGTTGGGGGTGGGGACACGGAAAGCCATGCCAGTCAACTTGCCGTTAAGAGCTGGGATGACCTTACCGACGGCCTTAGCGGCACCAGTCGACGCCGGGATGATGTTCTGGGCAGCGCCACGGCCATCACGCCACAACTTTCCAGAGGGGCCATCGACGGTCTTCTGGGTAGCAGTGGTGGCATGCACAGTGGTCATCAGGCCCTCCACAATCTCGAAGTTATCGTGGATAACCTTGGCCAGGGGAGCCAGACAGTTGGTGGTGCAGGAAGCGTTCGACACAACCTTCATGTCGGGGCTGTAGGCCTCCAGGTTCACGCCGCAGACGAACATGGGAGCGTCGGCCGAGGGGGCAGAGATGACCACCTTCTTGGCACCGCCCTTCAAGTGAACGGATGCCTTATCGATGGTGGTGAACACTCCAGTGGACTCCACCACATACTCGGCACCGGCGCTGGCCCAGTTGATGTTGGCAGGGTCGCGCTCGCTGAAGACGGTGATCTTCTTGCCGTTGACAACCAGGAATCCGCCCTCGGCGGCAACGGTTCCCTTGAAACGTCCGTGAGTGGAGTCAAACTTGAACAGGTAAACCATGTAGCTGACATCAATGAACGGATCATTGACGGCCACGACGGTGGCGCCCTTCTCGATGGCGGCACGCAGCACCAGGCGGCCAATGCGTCCAAATCCGTTAATACCAATCTTCGACATGATTATAGCTTTTTTTCTTCACTTTTGCTCCCTAGAAAAAAAATACAAGTTGATTAACAAATGTGTGTGTGTGCGCGGCTTCTACAAAGTGCACTACCGTTCAGTTCGCTAGCAAGGAATCGACTGCGCTAGCAGAGAAATTCGTTGAAGTAAGCTTTTTTAGCAATTTTCAAAGTCAGATGAAGGACGTTGATGTCAAACGAAAACGAAGACAGCAAAATGAGCTTTTACTCTCACCACTCGCAAAGCTCAAAAGGCTACCCAATGAACATGGGCTTATGCTCTTTTTTGAATGCACTTAAATCTTTGTGCAAATTAAGTGCAATATTCTACTTACTTTTGTTTACAATATTTAATGGCAAATCGTAAAACATAAATGTGGCTGTTGCTGAGTTCACCTGAATATTACTTACGATTCTGTCAACTTTTCTGTATTATGTGTCTCAAAAGTGTTTGTTATGTTAACCGGTACTTGCAAATTTTATGAGCTTTTAGAGAGAATGAGAATTTTGCCGTACGGTGCGTGACACACAAACACTAGCTTATATGCCGTATGCAGTACATACAAACATATACAGACATTTCAACAAATATACAGATAAAACATGCCGAAAAATGCAATATGTAATAATAACTCATTTCCATGTAATTTTGCCTATATTACACAAAGTCAATAGACTTTGCATCTTTGAAATTCCTACATATGTACATATGTACATATATATGTATATGTATGTTTGTATGTATAAATAAATCGCAATGAAAAGCTCGTACGGAGATCGACATCCATATGTAATGTGTTTGTCAGCTCTGAGAGTGAGCGAGAGGCACATACATTTCAAAGGCGTTTTTGCCTAGCCTTGTTTGCAAGCTGGTGCCGGAGATGAGAAAAGAAAGCGCTAGAAATGAATATATGTATGTATGTATGTATGTATGTACATATGTACATGTGGCAGCGGAAACGGATGAACTCTGGATGACCTTTACTAGGCCGGGTTATTAATTAATACTTTAATCTCTCCTGTGTACTTAGCAAACATGTGGAATATGGTTGTAGGTATACTTTTACTTACTTTTTTCCTTTAATTTCTACTACAAACATACAATAAGCTCGCTCATCTTTCCGTTATATTTTAAATTTTATTTCAAAATTTCCACTGAAGTGCAATCATCTTTAGTAATTTTGCAATATACGTGGTTATATAAATACATACTTACATACATATGTACATATGTGGATAGCTTCATCTTTTTAAGATTATAAGTTCTATAAAAATATATTATAGTCCAAATTTCAGGTCGAGTGCACGATGGTGCTATCAAAATACAGTACAGTGGCTCGTACATAGCTTATTTCGGGAACATAACTTGAGAAAACCTAAAATATTTTTGTATAGAAATAAATATAATAATAACAATAACAATAAATAATAATAATAACAATATATCAAGCCAGCGATGGGCACGAGACATAACGGAAAGAGCGACTTTTGCCTTTGTTTTTGGGATTCCCGAAAATCCGCCTGATACCAAATTTCAGTACCAATGTCATTAAAAACACATTAATTACATAAAACGTGTGTTTATTTCGATTGATCGGATTACATAATGGAATATAAAAAAAATACAGGGTATAATTTCCGCTTAACAATGCAATCATTATATCTTACTAGTTCTATTGCGAATATACAAAAATGCGATTTGTATGTGTAAAAAAATGGTTGTCACCATTAAATATTAAGGGTATATGTATATGCTAGTACGCAATCATATACAATATGTATATACAATTTAAGGTGTGTGTGTGTGTATAATTATAAAATATATATAGTATAACTCAATGGATTACTCACATTACACATTTAGTGTAGAAAGAGATTTTTAAATCGAACCGAAGCGATCATATTTTCCGATAATTTTCTGCTTCTCAAAGTTGAGAGAACGTGGCATACAGGATAGGTTTTTCAGACATGCATGTGCCTGCTCCTCCATAAACTGTTGATCTTTGGTTTTGCCACAGGCCACCCGTGCCCATTTGGGATCGATGAGATGGTCATAGGACGACGACGACAGACCACGGAACGCAAAGCGACTGCGACTGGAATGGTATGGCCTACTGTTCTCCTTTCTGCCCTCGTCGAACGGCAGGTCCTGCTCGCTGCACAAGGTGTCCTTCATAATGCTGCATGGCGATGATAGAAATTTGCTCGGCGTCTCCGTCTCAAAGGGTTGGATTCTCTTAGTGGTGCTGTCACCACCACCACCACCACCCCCACTCCCACCCCCACCCCCACCATTGGGCAGGTGGTTTGAGCTCCATGTCGATAGCAATGACTTCCGAGCACGCTTATTGTGCGGGGACACCGACTTGTTTGCACTATTGTTGTTATCAAGGGTACATGATATCCTGTATTCGCGCCTACTCTTGCGAATTTCAAACCCAGAACAGTTTCTCGAATTTTGTGTGGATTGCGAATCGTTTAATTGCTCATCATGGATAATTTCGGCCAGATCCTCCACGAGGCTGGACGGGCTAGAAGGTTCATATTGCCGACCGTCTCGCTTCTTGCCAATGGCAGCCAGCGCCTTTTTAAAGGGCGTAGGCGTTCGCGGCCCAAGCTGACCTAAGGATATAAGCGAGAGAGTGAAAATGAGAAGAGAGAGAACCCCTTAATATCACCAATACACTTACTCTTGTGCGGAGTCTCTATGGACGACGTCTCCAGTTCCTTCTTGATCTCCATTCCGACACGATTGTAGACCTTGGTGACCGGTGTGCTGGCCCGCAAGTTCATGTCCTCGAATGTGGTCAGACAGGGGGACTTGAGGAATTGACTCGGCGAGAAGGGTAATGCCTTGATCGGCGTAATGACGGGCGAGTCCGGGAGCCTGGTCGGTTTTGCCTCTCCGCTCGGCTGGGGCTGTGGGTTAGTGGGTTCGGGTGTACGTATCCGAGAGCGCTTCAGAATGTTGGGGATTTTCGGCGGAAGTGATGTCAGCTTTACGAGCGAATGGTGGTGCTGCTCCAGAGACTCCATTTGAGGTTCAGGACCAGCAGAATCCGTCTCCTTGGGGTTGTCCTCACTGCGTTCGGCTTTGACCACTTCGCCGCTGCTTTCCGTTTTGTCGGCAGACGCATTTTTATCCTGCGAGCTGTTTAGACCCTTGCTAATGCCGCCCGACTTGATCAGGGTGATGAGATGAGTGCGCGAGCTCTTCAGATCACTTCCAGATGCGTTAACAGCCCTGCGCTCGGTATCGTACTTGCGGCGCATCGTCGAGTTCCAGTGATTCTTGATGGCATTATCGGTACGTCCGGGCAGAAGCTTGGCAATCTTTGCCCACTGGTTGCCGAGATTAATGTGCGCTTGGTAAATGATCTTGTCCTCCTCCTCCGTCCAGGCGGTCTTCTTGATGTTGGGATTTAGGTGGTTGTGCCACCGCTCGCGGCACTGCTTCCCTATTCGCCCGTTAAGGTACCGCGCTATCAGCGTCCACTTTTTGGGACCAAAGCTGCGCACCAACTCAATTACCTTCTCGTCCTCGTCCCGCGTCCATGGACCCTTGATCAGTTCGGGATTAAGCACCTTGGCCCAACGCTGCTGCACCTGCTGCTCCAACCGATCCTTGAAATGGGGCCCGATAATCTCCCAATTCTCGCCATGCTTGTCCACCAGAGTCTTGAGCAGCACATCCTCCGACTTGGACCAACGCTTGCCAAACCCATAATTGGGATTGCTAGCGGGTACGGGCGGCAACGCCGTACCATTTGCACTTTTTTTGGGACTTGTCTGTCCATTCGACGAGGCGGTTACGCGAATGCATTGCGAAACGATATTGAACCTCAAAGTGACTCCATCCGACTTAACATCCGCTTCTTCCTTATCATCATCGTGCTCCGAATATTCCGACTCCTCGGACTCGGAATTTTGATCATAGTTCAAGGGTTCATCCCCATATTCACTGCCAGCACTGGCACTGGCACTGGCACTCACACTCGCACTCACACTGGCACTCGCCATCTTGTCCTTTAGTTCTGTTTGCGCGGCGAACAAAAGTGATAAATCGCCGGACATGTCTTCTCCGCACGCAAATAATAATGGACGTCGCGCCGGCAGTACAAGCACTTGTTGGTATTGCCCTGATTGTTATTACTATTATTGTGGTAAAATGTGTAGTGAGCACATATATCGCTGAAGGAGCAACTTTCGAATGGCATTTGACACGTCAGGCATTGGACCAGTTCACCCTGATGACGATGATCACTGCGCAATATTGGGTGCGTCGCATCATTTTCCGTGCGATCCAATAGGTCAGTTATGCTATTGCTGCCGTTCACGTTATTGAGGGTCTGCTGCGGCTGCGGCTGTCTGTCCATAGACATGCTCATCCATTCAAATGCGTAACGTGCATGCTGCAGACAAAGCTATATAAATCCAATTATTGTATCCGACACGCCAAGCGTTTTGTCAATGTAATTCGTTGTTGTTGGCCATTCTAACCATCTGTTTTACTGAGGCTTTAAGCGTAAAACTTTGCTTGCGGCCTTTTGTTTTCATGTGTAAGCAAGCGAACGGAGTTCCACGATGAATGCAATTGCAAACTTTTATTAATTTTACTTAAAAATTTTCACGTTGTTTCACTGTAATTTGACGGCGTCGTTTATCATTTTAAAATAATGTATTCAGTGTGACCGTTTATAAATCCTTAAAAAATACTAAGAGAACTCAAATATGTAATGTACATTCCTCTGACGCACGTTTAATATCGATATCAAACTAAATATACAGAATGACCGTTTTAATTGACACAATTAAGCTTTTTTGAATTTTTCGACTAACATTTAGCAAACAGCTGTGTTTAATTCTCCGAATCAACAATATTATTGAAACGTAATGCTTAATATTATATATTCCGAAATTCAGAAAATGCAAGCATTTAATACCGTGGCGACATCTTCCGTTTGCTCGCCGTTTATTTTAGACGGACATTTTCACCGTTTACAGAAGATTCCACACCCAACCCAAAATTTACTCCGAAATCGTGAGCACCAAAAAATGTTATATAAGAGTTTTTAAAAATCCCTATTATTTGTGGCCGATGTGTTTTTCTATACCCATAGACAATTATTAATTAATTAATAATTAATAATTTAATTAAATTATTATGACTTATGATGGGGTGCATGGCTACATCCGACTTCGAGCACAACAGAATATCCAGGATTTCTATTGTGTGATTATAGGAGGACGTCGAGCGTATTACGAAGGCGAAGGAAAGTCGCCTGCCCAATGCAACTAACAATTAAAATCTCTCTGCTTGAAATCATCAAAATAAATGATAATTTCCTTACAGCGTGTTCTTTGTTAACATTTTAAATCTAAAATGTTGGCAGTAAGTGACATAGGCAGTAATACTGAAAAGCTTTGGTATGTAAAATAGCCTAGTAATATCAGTCATTTATATATATATTAAAAACATCACATTATTATGAGGCTTTATTTACAATACAAAAGTAAATCCAATTTTTAGAATCCTACATAGGATATTTTTAATGGCCATGCTATTTTTCGGAGTCAGTCAGCTGTAGATGGGAAAAGTGGCTCAGTGAGAATAGGAGCACCAATTGTCCCCCATGATGGCTTGTGTATTATGCAACACTGTGGTAGTAGATGAGTGATTAGATTGATAATAGAATTTAAATATACTTTGCTTACAGGAGACGAATATGTTTTTTATATATAACAATTAGCAGAATGTGAAAATATAAGATAGTGGATTCTTGGCATTAAGCAAAAAGCGGCGAATTATATCGATAGTTGAAATTAGTTCTCAAGAAATCATTTTCACAAGTTATCGACAAATTTGTCCACCTCTGAGACTCTGTATTGGTTCTTTGTGGTTAAAAATTTTTCGGAACATAATATTGTATTTTATGTAAAACACTATACATAATAATCGTGATGACAGTTAGTTGTAACAAAGTTTAACTTAAGTACATTTGTGTACAAAATGTTGCGCGAATTGTCTGCAAAATATACATGCTTAATTGTATTTTAGCATTCAATAAGTTTCTTGTATGTACGTGCTGTGTAGTGCAGCTAGAGACGCTGGCCTGTCTCTGTTGCTGCGTACACAACATGAAGGGACGACACTATGTCGACAGCAATCGCAATTAGAAAAGTGTAAGCGAGATGACTATTGCTACTAGAGACATTGTATACAGCCCCATACATACAATGCGAACTAGCGCGCGAGCGCTCTCGCTGCCGATTGCAGCGACGACGACGACGACATCAACTATAGACGACAGAAGCATAGAGAAAAAAAAAAAACCGAACATCCTACCTATATATATATTTATATATATATACAAGAGTACATGATGATATGTACATATAAATATATATATATATGTTCTCGTGTGTAAAAAAAAAAGTGTAAATGACGAATGAAGAAGTGCAGTTTTATTCGATTATACATAAATAAGTGCAGACTATGCAAAATAATAAACATGGACTATGTGTATATATTTTCAGTGAATACAAAATATTGCGCGTACCAAACATAATTTGCATTAGTTTTTGTAAAAATCGGCTTTTTTGTTTGTTTTTGTTATGTGTGTGTGCGTGTGTGCGAGTGTGTGTGTGTGCGATATTCGTAAGGTGTGTGAGGTGTTGAATAAAGTAAAGTACATGGAAATATGTATGAAAACAAATTACATACACTGATGATGTTACATTTGATGAAGGTGATAAAATCAGCCAATATGGCTTTGCACGAGTGTGTGTTCGTCTTCCAATTTGCGTACGAAATGCAAATTGTAAGGATAAGATATTAATTTAATGCAAAGTGGCGGATAATTGATTTTTTCTGTATTTTTTTTTTGCCCACGAAGAAGTGTGTAATGTAGTAAAGTAGCATATATACATAGATGGGACTCAAAAGTATGTTAAAACCTTTATTTTTGTCGGTTTAGAGCCATCATCAAAGCCGGATGCATCGGATGAAGAAAAGGTTTGCCGTCGTAGCTGCTCGTCGTGAGGCGTATAATGGACATCGATCATTTATATTCTTAAGGAACTGCTGCTGAACCATTGCCACAAATCACACGCCAAACGGCTTTGGCTGGAAGGAAGCTCGTTGCAAGTGACGACGACGACGACATGGACAGCGCTAAATTAAAGACTGCCTCCTCTCCGTCTGCGTCTGGCGGCAACAACAACAACAACAACAACAACAACAATAACAGCAACAGCAACAACAACAACAATAACAACAATATTAATGGATCTGGAGGTGGAGCCGCACAAGTGACGACCCAGGATCACATCGCAGGATCCGTCAAGGCGAAACCCCAGGACGATAAAAGTGAAAAGCCACTGGGAACAGTCAGTGGCCTGCCGGCAGTGGCCAGTAGTCAAAATAGTGCCTCAAAAAGTGCTAATACTGCTGCTACTCCCGCTCCAGCTGCCGGTGTCGTGGTACTAAATCTTCCGCCGCCTACTGCCTCCGCCACAGCCACCGGCTCTGCCTCTGCCTCCGCCTCCGCCTCTGTCTCGGTCTCCATTCAGGCAAATGCAGAGATCACCGAACAGTCAACAGAACCAATAATTGCTGTTGCAGGAGCCGCAGCATCAGCAGGAGGAGCAGCAGGTGCCTCTGACCTGGACTCGGCGGTGTCTACGTTAGAGCCAACCTGTGCGGAAACCGCTTCGATGAGGCCCAACAATAATACATGCGACTTTGATTCCGACACGGAACTATCCATAGTGGCCGCCGCGGCGGCAGCTGTCTCAGCGTCGTCGGCCATCATCGTCTCGTCGTCGAGGTCTCCACCCACATCGCCGCCTGCATCAGCATCCCTTATATTGCCGGCACTGAGTCCCAGCGTGGCCAACGCAACAGCCTCAGCGTCCTCCCTGTCGGCCATGGCTGGGAATCACCAGCAGCAGGCCGGCTTCGGAGGAGGAGCAGGAGCAGGCGTGGGTGTTGGCACTACGAATGGACACGGTAGCAACAGCACTCACCTGAGTCTAAATGCCAAGCAGCAGCGTCAGCAGAAACGTCGGCGGGAGCGGGCACAGCGCCTGCAAGCGGAACGCGACAGTCGATGCAATTCCAGTGCGTTGAATGGCACATTCATCGCTGGATCTGTGGGGGTCAGCAGTGGCGGCGGCGGCGGCAGTGCTGGAGGAGCTGCCAGTGCGGCTCAAGGAGGCCTTGTCACGCCAGTCGGCGGCGGCGGCGTCTCGTCAGCGTCCGTGGCGGTAATGGGCAACGGATCAGGGACAGTGGCCGGCAATGGCAACGGGATGATCTATCACATCAATAGCGCTGGCAGCATGGGCGAGGATAGCAACAACTCAAATGGCAACTTCACCAGCAGCAGCAATGGCAGCAATAATCTCCTGCCGCCCACAGATAGCATTGCCTCGTTGCTCCTCAACCCGCCACATTCCCCCGAGTGCAACTCCGGACTAATGGCCACGCCCAGCGATAGCGAGGGCGAGTCATTAGATGAGGATCTGCTCTCCACATCGTCGTCGTCGACGCTGCTATTGCCGCGCGATAAGCCGCCGCCGCGTCCGCCACCTCCAGTTCGAAGGAAACTGCCGCGATCCCCGGTGCTGGAGGAGGAGATAATCGATGGCTTTGCCATACTGGAATTCAAGACATATGAAGATCTCGAGGTGAGTGTTCCCTGTCTCCCATCCAACGAACCAGAACCTAATCCAATCCCTGTTTATACCCTCTATAGTTTGCCATCAAATTGGGACAAAAGCGCAAGGAGAAGCGTCTGTCGGCACTCGAGGAGCTCACGTGTACCTACAGCATAGAGGAAATGAAAATTCCAAAGGTCCTCGATACGGGCCAATCGTCGCATCCAATGCGCTGTGTCTCCAGTCTATCCTCCACATTGTCTATGGTGGGCAGCACGACGAACAACAATAGCCTAAAGGAAGCCTCCTCCCAGCCAGCGAATCGTCATAGTTCCGGCAATATCAGCAGCAATGGCTCCGTTGCCGCCTTGAACAGCAAAAACGACAGCGGCATCAATACGAATAATGTGGTTTATATGCTGCCATCTGCGGCCTTGGAGGCTGCGGAAACGGAACCGCGAGCGCACTGGCGATCTGAATACGGACAGCAGCAGCAGCAGCAGCAGGAGCAGCACCAGCAGCAGCAGCAGTGCGACATTAGTGGCAGCGTCAAGAGTAAAGGCACTGTCATTAACAATGATGTCCAAGCCAAGAATAGTCACCAAATAATGAGCCAATCCGGCAACAAGCAAACGGAGGCAGCGGCCATAATGGAAACCAGCAGCACGGACACCAGCTTCCTGGAGAACAATGGCCACGACAACGATTCCCTAATGCTGGACATAACCCTGCCGCCGGCACTGGGTGCTGCTGCTGCTGCTGCTGACCATATGGATGTGGGCCTTAATGTCAATAATAAATCGCACAACTCGATTCCCGCCTCCGCCTCCGCCGTCGCCGCTGCCAAAAACAATGATCCGACTAAAACGCTGCCCCAGCTCCAGCTAAATAATTTAATATCCAGAGATCTTACTGCCGGAGTAGTAGGCGTGCATAATAATCACCTGATGAGTGTTGGCTGCAAGGCGGCGGCATCAGAGCAGGCCTCGGTAAAGGTGAGTTTCGAGTTGTCCTGCCTTTCGCTCGTCTTAATAAATGTTTTTTTCGCCTCAATAGAAATTGAATAGCTTGGAGAACATGGATATCGTCACACCGTCGACCGGCGTTGCAGCAGTGTGCCGCTCCCTGGATGTCCAGGAATTAGCTAATGGCTCAGCGCAGGTCGCTGGTGCCAGTGGCAGCGGCAGCAATAGCAATAGCAGCGTCAGTGGCAGTGTGAAGAAGGGAAGCGGCGAGCAGAGTGATCTGCTAAATGACGTAAGTTTCAAATTGCAAAGCTAAATTGTAAGCTAAATTCTTACTTTTGCCTTCATTTTCATCTTTGGCAGGCTCCTAAGAATGGTGGCAGCAATAGCAGCAAAGTGAATAATATCGTATGTATAGCTTGTTATTTCTTTAACTTGACCCGAACACGTTTTCCATCAACTGCAGACTTTCTATCAACTCAACGCATTTTGTGTTGCTCTAAACAAATATAGATTGTAGATTTCTTACTTAAATAGCTTAACAAACAGCTCTGGTGGCTACAGAAATAAAGAAAATCATTTTAGGACCTATAAGCTGAGCTTGTAGCTTTTACGCTGAGCATTTAACTTATATTGGATCATCTTCTGGCTCTCCAATAGCGAGCGTTTATTTTTGAGCATCTTCCTACTCTCCAAGAGCGAGCGCTTAACCGAATCGCTAATTTATGGACTTATAGGCAAAGCTCGTAGCTTTTACGCTGAAAATTTAACTTATTTTTGATAATTCTCGAAGAGCGAGCGCTTAGCAGAGCCGATCATTCAGGGACTTATAGGCAAAGCTTGTACGCTTAAGTTAACTTATTTTTCATCACCTTCCGACTCTCCAAGAGTAAGCTTTTATTTTTGACCATCTTCCTACTCCCCAAGGGACAGCTTTTGTTTTTGATCATCTTGACTCTCCAAGAGCAAGCGCTTAACCGAATCGCTCATTTGAGGACTTATAAGCAGACCTTTTCCTTTTATGCTGAGCATTTAACTTATTTTGGGTCATCTTCTTACTCTCCAAGGGCGAGCGTTTCTTTTTGAGCATCTTCATACTCTTCAAGAGCGAGCGCTTAACCGAATCCCTCATTTAAGGACTTGTAGGCAAAGCTCGTATTTTTTTACGCGTAATTTAACTTATTTTTGACCATCATCCTACTCTCCAAGAGATAGCTTTTATTTTTGATCATCTTCTTACTCTCCAAGAGCAAGCGCTTAACCGAATCGCTTTTGCTTTAAGAAACGCGCTCAACTGAGAACACTCAAACGAAAGAACAAACGAAGATAGAGCTTCACAAAGGGTTTCTTTTAACCGCAAAAGGAGCTCCGCTTATTTATATATATTTATATTTGTATATATTTATATTTATATATATTTATATTTATATATATTCATATGTATTTATATATATATACATACATATAAAACCCTTTTATTAACCCCAAATCTGTTGATATCCTTACAGAATACTGAGAAAATGTTCGACATAATGGATTACCCCCCAGCGACGCCGATGCATATTTCAAATAATGCCTCATCGAGTCAAGACCGATCTGTGGCCGCCGCCGCCGCCGATCTGCCGCACTTCAAGGGCATGATTTCCCTGGCCGGTGGAGATAATAACAATAGTGTCACATTTTCGGGAGTGCCTTCTTTTTCTACACCGACACCATTGGGCGGCGTGCCTGTGTCCGTGCCTGCTGCTGCTGCTACCTCAGGATTGGAGAGCGATGCCGCAAAGAGTACGACGACGACGACGACGCCGGCGTTAAGTGAGGCGATGAGTTCACAGGCCAACGCAGCAGCCGAGGGTGAAAGTGGAAAGAGGGAGCCGCCTGGCAGTATTCTGCAGAAGTCTACGGCCGACAAGCCGCTTTATCCCGTCGGCCTGGGACATGCTGCTGCCCCCACGCAAGTGAGTATCGGCAGCTGCCACCTTTGCCACCTTTGCTCCCTTCACAAACGCAAATATATCTTCTCGTTTCACCCAAATAATAGTTTACCAGCGCTGGAATCATGCCCGCCTTTGGGAACGATAAGAATATGACGACAGTCTCTGGCCCATCAGCGGCTGATAATGATCAAAAGATGGCCTTCAGTGCCGCCAAGGCTGCGGCAACTTCAGTTGCGAACGGATTGCCATCGGGATCTGGAGGAATGCCACGACCAATGGTGCCACAGTCGCCGGTTAATGTTACGCTGAGCAACACAACACCGCCGTCGCCATTCACCGCCCGCGGACTGGCGGCATCGAGTGTGATTCTGGCGAGCGGCAGCAGTATCAAATCGAGTGACAGCAATTTCACGAGAACCAATAGTGGCACTGAAACCTCGGCAGGGGGCACGGAAATGGCAAAGAATCAAAGTTCTGCTCTCACAACCTCCTCCTCCTCATCCGCCGCCGCCTCCTCCGCAACAACAGCAGCAGCGGCAGCGACAAGCAGCAGTGCAGCATTGGTCAATGGCTTCCTCACTGGCTATCCGCCGGCCACTAGTACGACAGTGATTGCCAGTAGTTCCTTGCCACGTGCTTCGCCGACGAATAGCAATAAATTGATGTCGCCAGCTGTGGCAGCAGCAGCAGTCTCTACAGCAGCAGGACCCACGACCGCTGCCGGCATGGGCAAGATGATGTTTGGTAGCGGCAGTGCCGTTGGCGGGGCCACAGCTGGATCCTCGCCCCTACTTTTCCCCGGAGGCCAGCCCATGCCCATGCTCATACAGGCGCCACCACCATACCGTACGCCATACGCCAACTACCCGCTGTTTACGCCATACAGCAGCCTCACGACACACGGATCGTACCTGCCGCCAGTATTGCCGATAGTTGCTTCGCCCAACATACCGCCACCGCCGCCGCCCTCGCATCATATTCGCAGCTCGGATGGCGGCCGGAGCAGCAGTCGCGAGTCGCCAGCCGCCGCCGCCGCTGCTGGTCTGATGAAAGCGAGCCCCTCAGTGCTACAGAACGTATCGATGGCAGCCCCGCCGCCCTCCATGCTGCGCTCCATGACGCCGATCAGTAGTGGCAGCAGCACCTCGCAACCCGTCGCCAGTGCGGCCACCACAAGCAGTGCTGGAAGCTTCCTTTCCGCGACGAATCCCACTGTCGCTGCCGCCCAGCATAACATTATATCTCATTCCCATAGTATGCCTGCCTACGGGTCGAGCAGCAGTGCCGCAACCTCCGGAATGTCTGCAGCTGCAGCGGCCGCTGCTGCCTCCTCGCCACAAGCGCTTCCACCTCCAATCTCTGCCCAAATACTGGCACAACCCGGCAACTTTTCATCGCTGTCTCATCATCTGCTTTCCACGCACCCATCAGCAGCAGCAGCGGCGGCAGCAGCGGCCGCAGCACAGCAACAGCAGCAGCATCAGCCCATAGTACGCTATTCGGCATCATCATCGGGCTCTGCGTCTGCCGCTGCTGCTGCCGCCTCCAACTTCAACTCTCCCTCAATCCTCACCGTCCAAAGTTTAACCACTGCGGTAACGTCGTCGAGTTTGTCATCCCTATCGACGACATCGTCGTCGTCATCATCATCATCTGTGATCCAAAAGATTATTTCGCCCAAGGGTGAAAGTCCCAGCAATAAGGATCGGGATTCTAGTCACAGGTAAGCACCATTTTTGCACCGAAATTACCGACTTTAAACAAAGGATATTAAGACAGGGGTAGAGGTTATGTTAAACATTATGGACTGGAGACTTGGTACCGTTTTATAAATGAAAATCTGGACTGATAGATAGAAATTTAGCCGCTCGATTAAAGAGTCCCCGAACTAACACATAAATGGCAGAACTAGCATTAAGATATGACAGCATTTTTTTTTGTTTCTGACAAAAATCACGTTCTCTCCGCTCTCACAAAGTTGAGAGCCTAAGAATCTCAAAATAGAAAGCTCTTGCATGTGTGCGTACAGATGTAGTAGACGTCGACTGCAACTGTATGCGTGCAAGTGAGCGGCTGGCTCTAGAGCGCTCTCTCACTGTCTCGCAAAATTTCAAGAGAGCCTGAAGCCAGCTCTAGAGCCAGCATGAAAAATTAGTGTGCAAAAGAATGGTATGGCCTGCGGCATCTTAGTTATTCTAGCAACTTGAGCGGCTGGCTCTAAAGCGCGCTCTCTCTCTAGCGAAATTCCAAGAGAGCCTGGAGCCAGCATGAGAAAAAGTGTGCAAAAAATCGTATGGCCTGCGGCATCTTAGGAACCCTAGCGTTTTTGGTATACATTTCATTGATTACCTTAAACAGACCAGACCACCAACAGGGATTAGTACACAACTTCAACTACAAGCGCAGTATTTATTGCATTGGAACATCCTTAGAATCGGTGTATAGCCCTCGAAGACAACTAAGTGGTTAATATTTATGGTTATTAGTTATTTTACTATGATAGACCAGAGACTTTTTAAATTATATGCTAATGAGACTTTCAGAAAGCAAGCCTAAGCTTATATCTAATCAATTCCTTTTTTTTTTTTTTACAGCAATCCAAGCATGAGGTCCTCCCACGTTACATCCACACTAATGCCTGTGGTGTCGTCGCAAAGCATGGGCATGGGCGTGGGCTCTGCTGGCCCATTTTGTGGCATAGCATCGAGCCAATATGGAGGCACGCCCGTCTTACCCTCAAATGCCTCAATGATGACGGGCATGGGCATGGGCAACTTATCGGCTTATCCCTCGAAGGCAGCGTTATGGCTAAAGTAAGTATATTATCACCAAAGACGCTAGAACTACTAAGATGAGTAACGAGCATGCATTTGTATGGACCCAGCGCTGGGTCCAGCACGAAAAATTCGCATGGCGTGCGCATCTTAGTTAATAAAGGGTCTTTGCTGTTGTGGGTTTAAACTAACCTGTGTTTCTTGCTCTCCATCCTCATAGCTCCACCGCCAATGGCATGGTGACATCCTGTGCTGCTTCTGCAGCGCCCATAGTCTCGAGTGGCAGTAGTACGCGACCCACACCGCCGCTGCTCAACTGCACGCCGGGCATGGGCATGGGAATGAGCATGGGAACGGGACTGGCGGCGGCGAGAAGTTCTTGCAACACGATATCGCCGCACTCCTCCAATCCTTCAGCGGCTGCCATAGGCAGTGGCCACGTCTCCAACCCGTCATCATACTTCCCAGCGCCCTTGCTGCAGCCACCACAGCCACAATCGTCTCCCTCGCCTGCCGCCATGTCTGCCACAAGCTCTGCTTCGCAACTGCCGATGGTCTCCCACGCCATGAGCAGCATAGTCACAACGACAACGGTCACCACACCCTCGACGTCCGCCTCCTCCATAGTACAACAGCCTGCGGTGGCCAGCAGTGCCGCCACGAACCCATCGGCGCATCCCTTTTCGGCTGAATCCCTGTTTCAGCCAAGCAAAAGTATGTCTCCCCCTCCCCCCACACCTATCCCACTAAAGCAATTAATGCTTTCTTTCTTTTTGCAGACGATCAAGCTGATTTGCTGCGTCGCGAGCTGGACAGCAGGTTCCTGGATCGCTCTGGCTTGTCTGTGGCGCCACCCACGCCGCCGTCTTCGACCTACCTACGACCGCCCGACCTGCAACAGCAGCAGCAGCAGCAGCATCATCATCACCAGCACCAGCACACGCATCTGCATCAGCACCAGCAGTTGCTGCCCCCACCACCAGCGTCGACAGCTGTGTCAACTGTGCAGCCGAATTCTGGGCAAATCTTTCCTCCGCCCCTGTTCAAAGACATTTCGAAAATGTCGGGCGTGGATCCGCAGTTTTATCGCACGGCGGGGGGCATGGGACTGCCGGCCGGAGGAGGCTACGCGGGATATACCGCGACCGGGCTTCTGCATAGTGGATTGGGCGGGCCAACGCCGTTTATGCCGCCAAACCATTTGACATCCTTTGCGCCCAAGGTGAGAAATGTTTATTTTATGTTTTAGTGTGCTTCACTTACGTAGATGAGTAATCATTATATTCATGTTGAACTGTAGCATAGTAATAGCAATAGGACTTGGGCACGACGATGACTATTAATATATTAAGATATCCGATTTTCTTTGTCTTTAAGGGGAGAGGGTAACGAATTTAATTTGTTATTAATATTTTCATACCCTTGCGGGGTATTATAGTTTTGCCATTATGTTTGCAACGCATTGAAGGAGTCATCTCCGACCCCATAACGTATATATATTCGTGATCCCCATCCGAGTCGATCTAGCCATGTCCGTCTGTCTGTCTGTTCGTCTGTCGGTTTATATGCAAACTAGTCTCTCAGTTTTTGAGCTATCGGGCGGGATAGTCTTATATCTTTTGCAGTAGTATATATGTCGGAATGGCAGGAATCGGACTACTATATCCTATAGCTGCCATAAAAACGATCTGGAAAAATTGGCATACTTTCGCTATTTCTTAAGATATTGAAATGAAACTTCCTTTGTGCCTCTAAAATATATAATAGTCTTCTGAAAATTTTAATTTTTAAAGTTCGTGAACGCGATAAAGGAAATTCTACTGGGTCGATTGTTCTGTCCAGTTTTTTTTTTTAACTTATTCCTGAGGTAACGCTGTCTTTGAATTATTACACAAAGAAATACTCTGATATTTTGTCGATAATCGAATTTTTTCATTTTCAAAATTAATTAAAAGTAAAAATAAAGAAATAAAAGAATCTCCACAGCGTTACCTCAGGACACTTGTGCGTAAATTTGTTCAATTTTTTTATTTAAGAGGCCATGGGAGAGTTTCTATAACTCGTACACCTGTACATATTTTTTGACAAGAAATTTTCTTATAAATTCTTTAAATGTTGTTTTATTATACGGCATTTCTATTAAAAATTTAGTTATATTGATCCATTAGCTTAGATATAACCTAGACAGGTAGAGGGATACTAAGAAAGAAAGAGATAGAGAGAAAGAGGGTGACAGACGGAAAAAGAGCGAGATAGAGAGACACTTAAAAAAAAAACAGAGATAGTGGAAAAAGAACCGTTAATGCGCTCTAAAAATTCATGCTGAGCCCACACAAAAACTCAAAGAAAATAATCTATTTTTAATATATCGTCATTGATTAAAAACTAAAATATGAAAATAACAATCTAATTGGATTCAGTCTAATTGGAAATTGGTCGAAGAAGCCTTACCGGAGGTGTATAAAACATTTATAAAAAAAAAGCTAACTTTTACTGCTTTTCCTAGAATATCATACAAATTAACCGATTATAATTAGTTATGTAGTATAGGTTCCGATATTCATTCGCTTAAAGCTGAGATTCTAGAATCCAAAAGACATTTGCCATATCTAGGAGTAATTAGTTATACTTTTTATTCCATTAAGGAGGAAACCTACCTTATACAGTTGAAAAAAGATGCTTAAACATACGAAATAGATAATAAAAAAATATATGTACATATATATATACCAAGTCAAAGAACGCCATGTACATATTGCCTACCTTATGGAGTGTCTCCTCTGTGAACATTGTAGCTTCCTTAATTGTGGTCTGAAAAAAAAAACTACATTTTTATACCCTTGCAAGGTATAGTAACATTGCATTAAAATCTGCCAACTATATCTGATAGCTAACAAATAAACATATATTCGAAACAGGGTGTTTCGTGTAATTTACTCTCTTAGTATCAAACTCTTGTTTAATAAGTAATAAATTATCTGCAAGGGTATATCAACTTCGGCTTTGCTTTTCTTACTTGTTTAAAGAATTAGTTTATGTGCTTTCTGGTAAATTTGTATTATTTGACAGCATCCTTATTTTATGTATAGGTTTTTTTGGAATTTTATTAGGTCACTAGGTAACTGTTCTTAAGTCTGCTTTTGCCAATTAAAATTAAAATCCCATTTAGCCATACCGTCGAATTTACTATTGTTACTCGTCACAATTAATGTTGTACAATTACACACAGCAAACCCTTGTAAATAATATAATCCAATGCTTTTGATTTGCAGAAAACTGGTCGCTGGAATGCTATGCACGTTCGCATCGCGTGGGAAATCTATTATCACCAAAACAAGCAGAGCTCGGACAAATCGGGAGGCTGTCCTCCAGCGTCTTCTAGTCTTCTTGGCAACAACAGTTCAAACGTGAACCCAGCATCATCCGCAATCAATGCACCCATTGCTGCCGGCAACCTGCTTAGTAGCGGGGGCGGCGGTGGCGGAGGAGGAGGAAGCGTTAGTGGTGGGGCCAACACGCCAGTTAATAATGTTGCCGCTGGCCCAGCTGTAGGAAGTGGTGGTGGTGGTGGTGTCGTGGTGTCCAATGGACAGGCGTCCGCTTCGGCCATTGGTATCAAGACAACGCCAGCGCTATCTATTAACACAGCGCCGCAGCATCTCCTGCATCGTGCGAACGAAATGCCGCCCGCGGCCGCTTTCGCCAGTGCTTTGCCCGGGCGATCTCCATTTGAAACTTCTCCATTAGCAGCGAGTTTCATTGGTGCGCCACCTAGTCATATTGGTAGGTTAAAGAGTCTTCTTTTTTTAATATATCAAACATAACTATAACCATAATTTGTGATGGACAGGAACAGCTGTGTCTCAGTTCGGACGCTATGTGACCCCCTTTGGATTCACAGGCCTGACGCATTTCGGCGGACATTTGGAATCGTGGAGGTAAGTTTAACCAAATAATACAGATTGGTTACGGGGTGACGACCCCAGGCCGCCGTCATAAACTCGCCAATTTGTAAACTACAATATTTCGGGTAGTTTGACGGCGGACTTCTGTCGTTTGTACGACGGCGCTTTAAAAAGACATAAGTTCCCCAACTGCGCCTTAAAACAACGTAAGGTGCCGCGGGCTTATGTCGGTTTAGAGCGCATTCTATTTTTGATGTTTACGCTTTCAACGACATATATAAATCCGCGGCACCCTACGCCGTTTTAAAGCGACATTATGTCGCGGATGGCGGGCTTATGTAAACGACTTAAATTCCTTGATGGCGAGAAAATCTTGCTTTAAAACGACATAATGTCGCCCGATTTTATCTAGTTTTATAAGGTCATAAGCCCACCGAAAAAAACACATGATTGCACCAAAGAAGACCATACATTTGAGTTGTCATATGCAAGCGATTTTTCTGTTTCTGACAAAAATAGCGTTCTCTCCGCTCTCACAAATATAAGAGCGTAGAAGTCTAAAAAGAGAATGCGCTTGCATGTGTGCGTACATAAGTATAATGCGTGAGAATACGTGTACACGCATACAGTTGTCGGCTGCCTTTGCATACATACAAGAGAGCGACCGGCTCCAGAGCGCGCTCTCTCTGTCTCTGTGTCAGCAGACCCTGTACTCAGTGCTGGTTCCAGCACGAAAAACGCGTGTGCGAAAAAAATTCTACGGCGTGCGGCATCTTAGTAAATAAAGCGTCTCTTTGATTACACCCCCTTTACTTGCCTGCAGTTTATGTCGGCGAATTTATGACACTATGCCATGTATTTTATAATTTGCATTAATACGCTTTCTGTATCTCCTTTCAGAACGAATGCCATGCAACGGAGTGTCGCATATCATCCATCAAGTGCTTTAGCATCCCCAAACTGGCCAATTAAGTCTGATCCCGGCCTGGACAATGCCCGTCGCGAGGCCGAGGAACGTGAGCGCGAGTTGCGTGAACGCGAGCAGCGGGAACGTGACCGGCAACGACGCGAGCGGGAGGAGCGTGAACGCAAGGAAAAGGAGGAGAAATTAAAGCGCGAGCACCAGGAGCGGGAGCGAGAACGCGAGCGAGATCGTAAGGAGCGAGAGCGGGAGCGCAGAGAAATAGAGCGGCGTGAAATGGAGCGGGAGCGACTCCTGCAGCAGCAGCGGATCAACGAGAGCAATAAGCAGGCGGCGGCAGCACAAGCGGCGGCTGCCTCTGCGGCGCCAGTGCGTGACCGTTCGCCACATCGAAACGTGGGCGAACTTAACACGGAAATCCGCATCAAGGAGGAGCATCCGCGGCCGACAAAGGACGAACAGGACGTTATGCTGATGCGTGCCTCGGCCGCGGCCGTGGCTGTGGGCGGAGACCCCCGCTACCACCAATCCTCGCTGGCAGCCGCCCAGGCGAATGCCGCTGCAGTGGCGGCCCATCACCATCACCATGCCAACTTCATGGCCGCCAGCAGACATGGTCTGGCACCGCCCCCGCCCTCACATCTGGCCCGCAGCATGATGCCGCCCACCCTGAGCGTGGGCGGGCCCATTACGCACTTCAGTGCACCAGCGCCGCCCGGCTGGGGCATAGATCCCTATCGCGATCCCTACACCCCCATCCTTCGCTACAACCCCATCATGGAGGCGGCCCTGCGCCACGAGGCGGAGGAGCGGCAAAAGGCGATCAATATCTATGCAGCCCAATCCGCGGCCCACTTGCGTGGCAAGGAGCCGAGCCCCATTCCGCCGCCGCCAGTTGGTGTTGGTTCCCTGGGGCCACCGCCGCCCCATCATCGCCTGCAGATTGTCTCCGGCGTGGTTCAGCAGTCGCCGCAGCAGCAGCAGCAACAGCAGGCGCAGCAGCAGCAGCAGCAGCAACTCCAGTCCGCTGGCAAGGCGAATCCGGGCCCGTCGTCAGGGGCGGGGCCACCGCCGCCACCCATAGTAGGCATTCCAGTCCAGCACATGATTAGCGTCGACGCGCTGAGTCAGCAGCAGCAGCAGCAGCAGCAAGGAGTAGTTAACACGAAAAAGGAACCCTCGGACCACACCACGTCCATGGGGGGCCTGGTGGTGGGCAGTGCCGTTGGCGGAGGGGGAGGCGGCGGCGGTGGTGGTCTCAGCACAGTAGTACCTGGCGGTGTAATGGGAATATCTCCAGTGTCATCGGTGGCGCCAAGTCGATGATAAGCGCGTTATTATTGCCGCTTCGAACTAAGTTATAATAAAAGTGTAATAGCGAATAAGACGAAGAGGAAATTTTCAAAATTTCATCTGCAGATAGGGCTGGCAAAAGCCATGTCGGCGGCATGCACCTCGATGATTTTACAGGTAAACCCATCGATCGATTGGTGCTTAGTTTTTTTTCAGCTCTACCTGCGTACTACATCCCCCTGTTCCTTGCTCCCACTACCACACCCCGCCCCTCCTCGCGCAGCCTGAGAGAACACCAATAAATAAATAAAGCGAAACGCTTTTGTAAACTACACTTAAACGGCCTAGCGACATAAGTCCGCCGACATAGATTCCCGCCCAGTACAAAGTGCTATCGAAATGATGTCGTTTATTTCCGGCAGGCTTATGACGTTGCAAAACGACATAAACTCGCGCGACTTTATGTCGTTTTAGAGCGACATTATCTCGCGTTAACAAACGTAAAGTTGCGATTAAAAAAAACGACATATACCCGCCATCCGCGATATAATGTAGCTTTAACAGGAACTAAGCTAGTGCGGCGTTATGTCGCTTTAAAGCGCCATCGATCTACAAACGACAAAGTTGCGGTTAACGAAACGACATAAACTCGCGCGAAATTAAGGTGTTTATGCCGGCGGACTTAAATCGCGACCCCATTTAAACTATACGACTTTTGAATACAGTATTTGTATTTGAGGCGTGAGGAAAGTCAAAAGAAAGGAAAGAAGGCATGAAAGGAGTTATGTGACAGAGACACAGGTACAGACAGACAGAGAAGAGAGTAAGAGAGAGAGAGAGAAATTAATCAAATTAAATGAGGTAAAGACTTCCTTGTACTTCACACACCTAGAGTTTTCTGTCCCAAGCACAACAAGCACAAGCACTGATTCCTCCGTACATCCCCATACATCCCCATACATACAACACACACCACACACACTCATGCATACCTTCCTCGACTCGCAAAGATCTTGTCTCGCTTGGTGGAACCCCCCCCCCCCCCACACACACACACGACGTCACACATAAGTAATATAATAATAATAAACCTTACTTATTTATAATAATTACAACAAATGACTAGTATAAAAACGAAAGGAAACAAACTTAAGTTGGCAAAACCATTTAGTTTTAGTTCTAGTGTATTTGTATTATTTGTATGATATATATATTAAGTTAAGGAAAACCGAACAGCCAAGAGACAGACAGATGTATGTTGGGCGCAGCGCACAGGCACCGCGCAGACATTATAATTTGATTAATTGTACATATATATATATAAATATTAACATATACGACAAAAAGGAACTCATGATGTACTCTACTAGCTATACGACGACATCAACATGCAGCTTATGGACATCCAAACTATGATGATGCAATGATACATAACTGTATGTATATTCTGTGACAGCTTCATTCCCTTCGTGCATTACATGTTTAAGGACTTATTATCACATATGCAATTTATGTAAAAAATGAGAAAATTAATAATAGAATCATTACAAAAACTAAATTATTCACATTGTTTTTATTGCTGGCGGATGTTTCTTGTAGGATCTGGGTTAAAAAAGGACAATTTTGACCCAAAAATGTGTATATGTTGTACCAAAGACGCTAGACGCAAGCGCTGGCTCTAGAGCTGGCTCCAGGCTCTCTTGATATCTTGCCAGAGAGAGCGCCTCTAGAGCCAGCCGCTCACTTGCGCGCATACAGCGGCAGTCGACGACTGTGTCTCATTTTATTATTACATTTTTACGCTCTCAACTTTGTGAGAACGGAGAAAACGCCGAAACAGAAAAATTGCTTGCATATGTATGGTCGTTACTCATCTTAGTATTTCCAGCGTCTTTGGTCGCACCATCGATTCCCGCACCATCGATTGGCTGTTCTATCAGCTGTATCTTTTGCTGTTCAATATATAGATTATATAGTAAGCCCCTATAAATTACATAGCAACTTGTTTGTTTTTTTTTTAGAGAAGGCCCGAATTTGATTGAAAAGCCAAGAACAAGCTTCAAGATTTTGGTTTGCTTGCAATAATTAAAACAAAAGATGAATAAAAGAATTACAACCTAAAGGAAGACTGATCACTTTCCACACCCAATCTTTCAGATAAATGACCTCTCTAAGCCATTTAAAGTAAGCTAAATATGTTTTTAAAAGCACAGCTGGAAAGCAGTAAGTACCATAAGGAATTTACAATAATTTGTCCGTATTTTCTCAAGTTCCGTGAAGCTAAACTATGAATAAAGGCCCAAAAAGAAACTTAAGTTAAGGCGCTTAAATCCGCCATAACTTCGAAGATAATATAAATAATGGTATAAGAGGTCTTCCTCCCTTTGTACGAGCTTCCCATTGACAGTGATGCGCCAATAAGAAGACTAAGAAAAACATGACAGATATGGTGAAAAGAAAATAACCTTCAACTCCAAAAACTTCTGATGTTACATTTTGTGACGAAGTTTTTTTTATATTAACGAAAAAGAAAGTACACATGCTTTATTATTTAGTTTCTCAAGCGGCACGCATATTTAAAGCAATACAACAGCAATAAAATTTTGGAGAATTATGATAAGAATATAGTAGTCTCCTTGCACACCACTCTCTTTGGTGCTTATCGTTACTATGTGACCTGCCTACCTCTTACTCTCTTTCCATATGTGTACACCTTTCCAAATCTCAGTTCCACTTCATCCTTCATTCGATTTAGTCCCTAGGGAACTTAGCCGGAGTAGGCTTTCGGCCTAAGCGCGAGGGATAAGCCAGCTGAGTTACGATGAAAACCAAGTGCTGAGAGATTTCCGTTTCAATCCTAACAATGGTGACAGGTATATTTCCGCAAGGCAACACTTACCCTTCTTTATATTTTCATGGATTTCAAAATACATACATATGTATATATATAATCAATTTTTATTTAAGTACCATTCTCTGTATTTGAATTTTATAATACATAAAGCTGAACGCGCTTTTAATATATATATTTCAGCGTATTCTCATTTGGTTATCTATTATACATTAAACCCTTTTTACACAATCACTATTATATTATTCGTATATTCAAGCATTATGTTATCATTATATTATTCCGAAATGAGTTTAAAAAAAATCATTGCAATTTCGACAAATCCAGATTAAAATGATCATTATTATTTAACACATTCTTGTTTGCTTGTAACAATTTTCACTTTACTGATTTTATTTTAAAATAAAAATTAAATATTAGGAAAATACTTGTGGGTTAAACCTTGCGTTATGCCATTTTTATTGCTTTTTCTTTTGTTCAATGACTTCCTGCTCTTAATATTTAATGTATGGCCTTTAACTCTTAAATAAGCTTGAACGAGGTAATTGATAATCGTTTATCGTCAAATTTCGAATTTCTTATTGGGTATTGCAATTAACTAATATTAATTATTATTTTACATTATCATAAAGGAAGTACGTACATTTACAACAAAAGTGACGCCAAAAATCATGAAACTGAAAGGGGCAGCAGATGTACATACATATTAAGGAGATCTCTTAAGCCTTGTCAGTTTAAAGTAAATCGATTTAATGCCCTTGCAGTGGGTATTATTATTTGTCTGTTGTCTTGATTTATCTTTTATACACACACACACGTACGCAGATCAAGTTTAGAACTATTTCCTATATACATATGCACGATCCAACCAAATATGTATATACCTTTTACTCAATTATGTATATATATATATATTTGTAAAAAAGGAAAAGATTTTCCCCACAACCTAGTCGATATAAATTTATGCCCATCCTAAAAAAAACGAAGTCTCTGAAACTAGACCTTTGGGAAAACCTAGGCAACTCAGCTTAATATAACTTAACTCGAAGTATCCTTGGTTTTTAAAAACCTAATGAGAGTGTTTTAATTTTCTGCAAAAACTATACTGTATATAAAATATTTAAATTATCGATCAGCAGTATGGGGGTAGCCCCATATATTTCTATATATAGAGGAAAGTTTAATTTTCTGCGAATAAGACTAGGCAATTTTCTGGTTATGTAAAGTACTATTCATTTCAGATTTGGCCGGATAAATAATACTATCTTCCGACAACCGCATATCCTAAATAAATTAAAGTGAAGATCATAATTTTGCTTATTGGAAGTTTTAGAATATATATACTAGCAGACTTTCAAAATGAGTTTCTCACCGGAACAGACGGGACAAGACACCTATGCTGATCTAAAATATATAATATAATATGGTATACCATAATATTTTCTATAATATCGAAAATGATCAAGTTACTTTAGAGAAAAAACCATTTCCCTGTTGATTTGGGAAATGGTAAATGGTAACAACCTCATTCAAAGATCCTTCTGTGGCCCGAATTTCTGAACTTAAATCGATCAAGAACAAGTCGCTGTTAATTCCAGTACAAAATAGTTGATTGCTTATATTTTTTTCAATTTATTTTCAATACTTTATTAAATAGTTTTGGCATTTTGATTTTGAAAATACATTCTGCATTTCTAATTTTATTATTTTGCACAGTAGACCTAGTATTTAACCCTTTATCCGAAAGATTCGCCCTTTCGTACCCAAAATTATCATATATATTTTTTGAAGAGCGTGAGTTACTTTTAGAAATAATATCCCTAATGACTTGTGGATTTTTATTTATGCTGCAGATTAAAATGTAATTTGACGTGTTCTTAGGTTAAGGAGCACATGGTATCACATGTAACATCAGCTGTTATATGGTATGCCATATTTTCTTGGGCCGATCATGTTAGAAATAACAAACTCGATAGCTCCTGATGCAAATTCCCCAATCTGGACACATACAGGGATGTCAGTAATGGTGTCTAAAAAATAACATTGAATACTTTTGGATGCTCTTTTGATTTGATTTCAAATCCACATGGGGATTGGAAATGCCTATTTTTCTGAAAAATTTAAAACCGAGCGAGTGACTCCGATGCTGATCAGGGGTTTGAAAATATATCCATCTCTGCGCTAAAAAACAAACATCTGAACATAATAATAATACCCTTTACAAGGGTATACAGACAAAATGCATTAAGATCGCTTTACTTAACTCTCAAAATTGTATTTACATTCTAGTTTGGAAACACTGCTTTCGAAATATTTTCTCAATATTTTTTTCTTTTTTTTCCTTTTTAAATTTGTATTTTTTGTTGTTGTTTTAGGATAATTGTTGGCTGTTTTAAATTTAAAATGTAATATAAAAATATGCCTAAAATAGTTAATATCTAAATAATAGTTGTTTAAAATTACTGACTTGATCAAATGAAAAATGCAGAGAAACTTAGCTGCAAATTTGTGCATTATTTTTGTTCTTTGTACGGCTGAGTACCACTTAGACCACACTTAACTGTAAATCAGAGTTCCCAAATAACAGCTGAGCGAGAGCTTTTCGCTCTTCAGTTGAGTTTTTTACGCTCTTTCTATGAACTTCAAAGAGAGACACAGAGCAATTCGGTTGAGCGCTCGCACAGGGAGAGTCAGATAAGCTCTGGAACTGTTATTTGCGAACACTGGCGTAAAGCCTACTCTCTAAGATGGCAACTGTCTACTTGGGCCTACGACAGGTTGTGTACGCCTTAAGGAACCACAAGATCTCCCCAAAATCAAAAAGAAACTTTAGAATTGTTAAAAGAATTATGTTCAATTTACATGTGTGTGTGGTGTGTGGTATGTGGTGTGTGTGGATTATAGCGAAGTCAACTAACTGCATGGTTAGATCATGTGCAGCTGCTGCTGCTCGAGTTTAAAAGCCGCAGCCGCATTGCTTAGCAGGTGAAAAGGCACGTTAGCGCCATCCAATGATGGCGGTGACGCTGCCGCGGTTGCTGCCGTCGCTGGACTGTTGCTGCCGCTGGTATTTGTGATGCCGGCCTTAAGCTGCATCGTGTCCAAGGACACGTGCTGATGCTGCTGCTGCTGCTGCGGCTGCTGTTGCTGGTGCTGGTGCTGCTGGTGCTGATGCGTTGATGGGTGATGATGTGATGTCTCCATAGCTGGCTCTCCCGCAAGTGTTCCTGAGTTTGTCGTTGTGATGATAATGTTGCCGGCATGGGAGGCGCCGCGTCCTCGCTTGCGCTTCGGAAGAATTCCCTTTCGTGCCATGTAGAAGCGAATGGTGGAGACTGGAATATTGAACATATTGCTGACGGTCTGGAATGTCTCGCCCTTGGAAACACACTTGGCCGCTTGTGCCAGCGATGCTTCCGAGCGCCGGACCCGCTTATATGAAGTGTAGCCATCAACTGAGTTGGACAACAGCCCCAAAGAGGCATTCGCCATTGATGTGTCATGTGGCTCCGTATCTGTCATACTGAGCGAAAGGCAGGATGCGCTGCTGCTGGGCACACCTGCGGTGAAACTATTGTCATTATCCTCCACATCGTTAACAGCCACGTAATTGTGATCGTCTTCAATCGTAGAATCCATATAATGCTGCTGCTGCTGCTGCTGCTGTTGCTGTTGCTGCTGTTGATGAAGCTGCAGTTGCATCCTGCAAAAGTATGGGCATATGTTATGTTAAGCTTAACTCTGGCAATATCTACGAAATATACTTTAAACTATAAATTAACTTAATGAGATAGAGGAGAAAGGGGGTGACGACTTAAGTCAGATATAATTTCCCGCGAGTTTATGTCGTTATTATTCCACTACTTCATGTCGTTTGTAAGCATATAGTATCGCTTTAAAACGACATAAAGTCGCGCGATTTAATATCGTTTTAAAACGTCACAAACCCCCCGGAAAAAAACGGCATAATCACAGGTGCATTTTGTACTGGGCAAGTTTCTGTCGGCGGACTTATGTCGTTACACTACGGGGTGACAACTTAAGTTAGCCATTATTTTCGCCAGTTTTTAAACGACATAATTTTGCGCGAGTTTTTGTTACGACCTTATGTCGCTTAGAAGCGACATCTCTCGGACGGCGAGTTTATGTCGTTCTTTAAGCGCGACTTAAAGTTCCCCGACGGAGTTATAATATCGCTTTAAAACGACATAAAGTCGCGCAATTAAATTTTTTTTTTTAAACGTCATAAACCCGCCGAAAAAAGCGGAATAATGTCAGGTGCACTTTGTACTGGGCGAGTTTATGTCGCCAAGCCAATCGAAAAAGCCCTCATTGTACGAACCTGGACTGCTGAAGATGGGCGGCATTCGTTCTGCTGCTGTTGGCCAGTGGCGCCACGCCGGATGCATTATAATCCTCGAAGTGATCTCTGTAGGCATTCCAATTATTGGATACCTCATCTGCCGACTCATCTTCAGTTGGTGCATTCGAGTTGTTGCTCAGGGTGGGCGCAGAGATGAGGGCACTGGAGGAGGAGCATTGTTGAGCATTATTATTGGTGCCATTGATCTGGTGGTGGCGTTGACGCGCTTCTTTGATGATCTGTTGCTGGTGCTGCTTGGATGTGACGACTGGCGGAGTGGTGGTCGTTGAGGTTGACGTTGTTGTCGAATTAGTGGCTGCATCGTCCATGGCATCGGTGCCATCTAGACGACTGGTTGGAGTGGATGCGGCTCCAGGTTCCTGCTTTGTCTGAGCCTGGAGCTGTTTGTAATTTATCGTTGCCTCCGAACCGTATAAACCACGAATTCTCAGCTGTTCGGCGCATCGGAGCAACTGTCCCAGCCCGGCCTGTGTGACATTCACCTCTCCTTTGTACATGAAATCGACAAGCGCCTGGATCTCCCAGAGCTTGATCTCTCGTGGCAATATAATGACGGGATGCTTGCATGGATGCTCGGCCAATATGGTCTCAAAGTAGGTGGAGCAGGCGGCCAGCACTAGGCGGTGGCATTGCAGCTGGTGACCCTCGCAGGCCAGCGTTACATCCACGAATCTCTGTCCGGCCAGGAGCTGTGGAAAGGCGGCGCCAATGCTACCCAAGTGACTGTTCCAGCGCACGCAGAACTCTTGCGTGACGGCGCTCATCGCGTTCGAAGGGGGTTTTTTAATCTGCTCAGCGTCAGGGGTGTGTGTATTTTCTGTTATCTAAATATAAGCTCTATGAGATTGCGTCCTTCTAACATTCACCTGTAATAAAAAAACATAAATATATACATGTTACGAGGGGACTCTGCAATTGTAAGCGATTAATGTAAACGTACATACTTGGTAGAAAGTCCTAAACAGCAATCTCAAGCGGGTTTTGACTTCGGCTTCGGTTCTTAAAAAGCTATTCCGTTTTTAAAACTTTTTTTCTGCAAATTTACAAAATTTCAATAAGAAATTAACTGTAATATAAGTTTATACTTGTATCGCTGGAATACTATCCAAGTAACTGACAAATTACAAATACCAGAGACATTTAGCTCTAAGACACTCAGATTATGAGTTAAAAAATAAGGTCCTGTGGAATTTTACCTTGATATCACGCGCTGGGGATTACGCAAACAAAACACACACATCGACGGTGCTAGTGATGTATGTTATAAAAGCGACATCACAAACGTCTTATTAAAAAATATATATACAATATTGGAATCCTATTTATCTCTGTTGTATAGTAAATTCTCCTCAAAAAAATAAGGCGATATGGGATTTGAGATCTAAATAGTTTTAAATAAATGTCACGTAAGATAGTCCTTTAATCCGATTTAAGTGACAGATAAATCAATATAAAACAAGTAAGAAAAGCTAACTTCAGGCGGAGCCGAAGTTTATATACCCTTGCAGATAATTTGTAACTTATTATAAACGATTTTGATAAAAAAAAATAACATGTATAATGTAAAATTTATGCAAAATCTAAAATTCATACGTAAAATATGAATTTAGACCGATCTTTCCTATGGAAGCTATATGATATATTGGTGCGATTTCAATAAAATTTCTAGGAGGTGGCTATAATTATATTATTTAAGCAGAAATAGAGTTTCATTCGAATATCTTAAAAAATAGCGAAAATATGTAATTTTTCCATTTCGTTCTATGGCAGCTATATGATATAGTCGTCCGATCCGGACCGTTCCGACATATATAGCAGTGAGAGTATATAGAA